>JAHLSL010000023.1:4059316-4149353 GCA_025920805.1 Petroica traversi
TATTATTATTATTATTATTATTATTATTATTATTATTATTATTATTAGGGGTTTTTTTTCCTAATTCTGGTTTGTTTGATTTTAAATCAGTGTAAGTGAAATAACAACTATCGCTTTAAAAGAACCTGGGAGAAGCAAGATGCATTTTGGAAACAAAAATACAGTAGGTTACTAGCATTCTAACTGCACAATTGTAACATTTCCTAAGGAAGACGAAAGTAAGATTTCTAGCTTTCATATGTCAGAGCCACATTATTTTTGCACTTTATATTCAGCACTTCCTCAGCGTCTGACTTCCACAGACAATGAAAGCATCCATATCTTCCAAGATGTGTTTTGAAATGTACTTTAAGTAGTTAATTAAACAAGTTACATAGTGAGAAAAAAAGTTTTAAAAGTTATTGTGCTTAAAGAGGAGATAAATTTGTCAAGAAGAAATCCAAGTATACATTGAAAATGTAAGAATCTCATCATACCAGTGCAGTTTTGGTATTTAGATAGCAACAGTCATAACTCCTATTTTCTACCTCACTGGAGTTTCTGCTACCAGCAAAAGCAGAAAACTATTTAGGCCTTCATGACTTTTGCCTTTGAGACACTGCATCTGTGTCGCATTATGAATATGAGCAAGCTAATGAATGCACATTCCCAAGTTTTTACACATTGAGAGGTGCTTACAGAAAAGCTGTAAAAGAGGGAGAATATGATGATTAAGAACTTGGTAATATACTCTAAGAGTTCTGTTCTTGTGACTTCTCTATGTTCTGTCTCACATAAAGTTTTGCTCTTCTACTTTCTCCATCTTCTTCAAGAATTTCCTGAAACACCAAGGGACAAATTGAAGCAAGCACGATTGGAGAGAAAATAATTTTCGGTACACTCCAGGAAGTCCCCTAACCACACACTAGGCACTTATGCAACTGTGGAATAGCACAATTGGTGGATTTTGTGAGAAGTGGTGAATTCCAGTAAAACCAAACAAACATGCACATCAATTTTCTTCACATATGATTTTCCAGTGGAATATCCATCTCTAAAAACTGAAGAAATAAAAAAAATCTGAATACTATTTTCTTCAGCTAAAAATATTATCTTTAAGAGTGACTACATTAGAATGACAAAGCAATTAGTTATTGTATCAGTTTAATCTAAAAGAAACACCATGTAGGTAATTTGGTGGGGAGATGAAAGCCTGCATCCTCCTTTCACATAAGGAGGCTGAACAATTTAGGACATTTGTCACACTCCTGTGTCTTCCTAAATCTTATGTTTGATTCATCATCCAATAACAATATCAGGCAGTTAATTACAGTATGTTTGAATACTGTTGGTCTAAGATTTACAGCATAGAGTCTTAGTGTCCATTTAAGGCAGAAGATAGAGTTTTGTTCCACTGTTCAGTGCTGTAGATCTCATTGATAATAAGAAACAATAAACAGTGGCAACTACTGATTTTTAACCACTCAGGTTTCCACTCTGTAAGAGAAAACAGAAGCTGACACGAGCTTTCAAGCAAAGCAGTCTCCTACATTTGTCAAATCAAATAAAACTGAACTTTAAAGATACTTTGGTGCTCCAGTTTCAAAATGAATTTTTACTGTCTTTTGTAGCACTTGTAGAATAAAAGATAAGCAGGTTCTGCTCATCATTCATCCTGACTAGTCTTACAATTTGAAACTCAAGATAGGTGTGCCTTCATTAACCCATAATATAAATCTGTTTCATTTTATGTAAAATGTAACTCTGATCCAGAGGGAGAATAAACATGTCAAACCGGAATTTAGTAAGAAATGGACTAGGTAGACTACTCTGTTTTTTTAAAAAAGTTTCTCTTTGTCAAGATGCAGGCACAACACTTGTAAGGGCTGTAAACAACATATACCATATGTTTCCTTCTGCACTTCCATAGTAGAGAATTTAATTTATCCCCTGAGAAATAAGGTCAGGTATATTTAAATAAAAAAACAGCAACAGAAACAAAGCCAAAACAAAATTAAAAAAAAAAAAAAACCGAAAAAAATCCAAACCAAACCAACAAACAAAAAAATCAAAAGCAGGTGCTTGAACAATTCAGTACTTTAGAGCTGATAAACTCTTGGTCTTAAAAAAATACAGATTTCCTTTAACCTTCTAAGATCTTTTTTTTGAGATTATCTACCTATTAAAAAAATCTTAGCAAAAGGGGTAATTGAAATAGAGGGAGCAGATCCAGGAGAATCAGAGACAGGAGACTTGGAAAAAGCATTCTAGGATAACCTTCTTCTTGTCTAGACATTTTTAACCCTTAGCTAGTTTAGATTATAAGTTACACTGCTGCAGATGGCTCATTTTTGCAGACTATGTGAAAATATCATAATTAGGCAATTTTCCCTAACTGGATGCTGAACCCTGTATTCTTTCAGAGCCCAGGTGCTTAATTTAACTCCTTCAGCAGAAACTCTGTCAACGTGTTCAAATCTTCAGCATGAGAGAATGACCAGGGATTGGTCTTTGTGCAGTTAAAGTCTCACACAACTGTATTAGGTGGCATTCATGGGAGGCTGGGGTGAAAGTGAGTAGATGCTGCTGTAAATTCAGTAATACTTGGCGCTGCTTTGGTAGGTGGGTGGCTGCATTTCAAATTTAAATTTAATCTAAACACTGTTTGCTATACATGCTTCTTAGATATGCAGAGACAGAGGAAAATATTTTTAGTTTGTTTGTTTCTTCATGTGCAACATATTTTTTTGAGAGTGAGGTAGCTGAAATGTTTCAATAGTAACACTTATTCCCCATTTAAAAAGTTAAATTTTTCAGATTAACTAATTAAGAACTGTTTGAGCAGAACTTTTTTGCAAGAGACATAAAGTAAAAATAGTATTTTTGATAAAATTAAAAAATATTTGTGACGATCATTACATAAAAAGCACTGTGAATATAGAGACAAAATCTGATAAAAAAATAATCTCTAATGCCTAAGATAATAAAGTTATTAATATACTGATATTTTTAAGATTTAGGCATAAATCTTAACTGACATCTTTATGAAATGTTCTTATACTATGCAGTATACCTGCTTGTTCAAAAGGAACTCAGTATGTGAGGATAAGAAAAGCAATAAAGAATGTTGAGAGATTAAAGCCTGCCACTTTACAGGTCTGGAATATTTATCTACTTATTGTATTTTTAATTCATCCGATCATCTTCCTTCTGTCTGGCCCATTTGGCATACACTTTTTGTCTGACCTTCCTGTCTGGAGATCAACTCAAAATGACAACTGAAAACACAGCATGATACGCAGAATGCATCTCCTGGCTTACCACACTTAGAAGAAAACAAAATAAATAAATAGCGAAGTCACAGGAGTCAAGATATCCTCCCAAGCACTTTTAAAGCAGGAAATAATAAAACAGTGACATTTTCTATGTCTCATTAGAGAACCCCATATATATAAAAAATGTGTGCTCATGTCACATCAATATATGATTATTTGACTTTCTTATAAATGAACTGCATGCCTAAGGATAAGATTCTCCGCTAGCAACATGCACAGACCATTACACCTCGACAAAGTCAAAGAAGATGAAGTTTTTTTAATCCAATATATATACAATCCAGTTATACAAATACATATTTTATTAAAGAGCTGTTAATAACTGCCTGTGATAGTTTCACCGAAATTCATTTATAATCTGCTTCCATCTGTTGGCAAAAAAACCCCAACCTTTCATCAATGGTATTATATGAAAGTGTATTTTTATCAATATAAAGTTAAAAAGTCATTCTTGGAAAAAAATACCACTCTTGCCTGTTTTACTGTTGTCTACAGTTGCTATTTGCTTTACTTAAGGCTGTAAAAAACAGAATTCTGCTCTACAGCAAGAAGGAAGCCGTGATTACCTGTGAGTTGCAGCTCGCTGCTACAATGACATATTTCAATGTGGAACCAAGAGAAATCTACCATTTGTTTAGGCATTGCTGATGCTTGAATAAGGACATTGTTTTGTTTAGCTTTACTATTTCAATGGCAATTTTGCTATCTGTTTATAAATTATCTCACCTTTGAATAACTGACTTCATTCCCCTTTTGAATTTTTTATTTTATACAGACATGCTGCTTGTTTAAAATAGGTATCTTTCAATTTTCTCTTTTTTTTTTAATAAACAAGTAAAACTCATCTTAGTCATATCTTAAAAAGAAAAACAAAACAAAGTAAGAGAATATGCTCATATATCAGTTTAACACAGCTAAACGTACAGCATCAGAATACAAATTGAATGTGTACACACATGGTCTTAATTGGTCTAGCAGATTCTCAAACTGTTCCTTTAGAGCTGTTGAAGAAATAAAATAAATTAACCACAAAGCTTTATCTGAACAACCAGAATAGGTTTTCCCTCTCTCTTCTGCCTCCTATTGTAAGTCATTCTCTTTTTTAAGGTCCCAGACAGAGAGCTTGGAAAGATTCATCACACACAGCACAGGGGATTTCTAAAACATCCCTGTAGTTACTGACAACCATCTGAGGACTTCTCTCTATCCAAATTTTCAATTTCCTCAGGAATATATTTTCATAATCAAACCTCACATACCTATTTAAACCTGCCATCTCCCTGTCTGTCACTGAGAAGCTGTACGGTTCCAGCCCAGGCAGTATTACTGGGGCACAGGTCACTGAAAATATGAAGTCACACACTCTTCTCATGCACAGGCAGAATGCTTCACTGATAAGCTCAAAATCTGACTCCAACTTCCACTGGCGTTTTACCACTATTCCAGAGACTGAGGTGATCCATGAAACATCTCCTTAAATATTGCATTGTATCCCTCTAAGCACTGCACTTTCTAACAAACTTTTTCTTTTTTTTGTTCTTTTCATGCCAAAGTTCACCACAGGTTATTCTGGCCTATGTAGCTTTACAAAGACAATAAAAAAAAAAACAACAACTTGCCTGCACTTACAACTCTTTCTTTGAACACAATTTTCAAAAATATGTTTACAAAGTATGTATAATGGGGCACTGATAGCTGTGGAGGGGTAACCCTGGCTGTATACCAGGAACCTACCCAAACTCTCTATCACTCTGTTTCTCTGCAGGATAAGGTGAGAAAAATAAGAAACCCAAACTTAGGCAAGTCCAATACACTGATTCTTGAGGGAAATGAGAATATCTTGCTATGACGCTTAAGAGAGCTTAATAAAACTAAGCCTGCCCATTTAGGTAAGTAACACGCTATATAGCCAGATATCATGCAAAACTAATTTTTTTAAAAAGGAGGAAAAAAATTGCAGTAAACTACCCAAGTACTATTTGGCTAAATAAAAGTTCTTCTACAGCACAGTCAGAGATCACAGACATGAAAGCAGTTTTGTTCTGATCGATACTGATATGGTTCACAGAATCACAGCAGAAAGCAGTCAACAAGAGTCCGCTATCGGCCAAAGAAATCTGACCTCCAGGGCTGGGATCCTATCATGTCTGAGACCCAGGCAGAACCAAATATAATTCACTCACAAATTAATCATTACGATTCTCAAAGGTGCCTTCTAAGGAAAGGTATAAATGAATTAGAAGGAGGACTAACGTCAAAGGGTCTTTTAGAAGAAGACACATGTAAATAGCTGTGCTTTGATCAACAGGCTCCATCACCTGCTGTTCTCCCAACACAGATCTACTGTTTGTCAATAAAATAAAACTATGATCAATTATAGAAAAGACATCTGCTCTATATATTGCTTATTGGGTTGAAATACACCTGGGTAAACTTTTGAAATTTGCTTTCTCTAAAGAGTGTACTGTGACTTTAGGCTGAGACATATTTTGGCTTTAACCAGATCTGATACTGAAGGAGCTTTGTGGAAATTTGTCTATCTTATGTTTTTCTTTAAATTCAGATGCTAATACGCTGTTACCAGAGTTAAAACTTCATGTCATAGGCTATTTCCCACATATCTGGAGTCATTCCTTCACCGCTTATAGAAAAAGATCACTACATAGAGACAATATGTTAACTAAAAACCCCAAACCAAACCAAAACCACCACCACAAAAACCCCCAAGGAACAAACAACTGCAAAACTAAATAAAACAAAAATCCAACCAAACAAACACTCTAACAAAAAAAAAACCAAAAAAAACAGTATGTGGGACTAATAAAAATTATTTTCTTTTCAAGACTCTGCTAACTCTATATGATTCCACCTCTCCAGGCCTGTTTTCAGCCACTTTACTGGAGCCCGACTTGACTTAATGATTCTAGCTGATAAGAGAATACTAACAGTTTACTCCTACATCATTATGCAAGGTGGTGAGCAGTGAAGGGGCTGCAGGAAGGCACTGCCTCTTCTGTCAGGCCACATTTTCAGAGGCAACTCATGCACAAAAACGGCTCTTGAGCTCTGCAAGCAGCAGAAAGCTCAGGTTTACTGCTCAACAAAAGATAGTACAGTCTATCTAACTCTTACTGCCACCAGGTATGGCACACACCCAGGAGGAGGCAATAAACTGGATGAATGACCAATGCTAATTCAGGCATGATTATCCTAGCTATGGTGCCATACTCCCCCACTCCACTTTCAAGATGAATTCTCAAGCCACCACTGAGGTAGATTGTACAGCTAGAGGAAGGCTGTTTCTGATTGCTTAGAAACTTCCCATGAGAAATTTCTTTTTCAAGGAAAAAGAGGATTTCTCAAGGGAATCTGGGAGCATAGTAATATACTCTGTTCAGCATGGGTACCCAGCATCTACCAGGAAAGTCTGACTTGCTACTCTCTTGATCATTGTGTAGTGATCTGTACCTGGAAAAATAAGCATAAAATGATGTTTTCTTCTAGTTCAGTAGCATTTTTACACTTACATTACACCACAGTAAACAATTACACACATTGCAAGACAGTGAAATGTGTGAAAGGCGTCCCTTTTTACCTGTCCTTCACTGTTTCTCAGCAGAACACAAGTATAAAAATTATGTCAACTGCCTGCAGTGAGTCGCTTGTCTCCATCCAAGAATTTAAAAGTATTTTTCAAACAACCAATTCCTTCCCCCTTTATACAAACAAACAAAAAAAACCAAACAAAAAACCAACCAAAAAATAAAAACAAACAAAAAAACACCCTACATTAGGATATAGTCATAGTCAAGCAAAGCAAGCCACAAAAAAATGTTCCCTAAGGTCAAGGATAAGTCAACTGAAGAAACTCATACGTGTCCAACAGATCTTATTCCCAACCCCCTGCCCTAACCCTCACGTCACACCGTACTTTGTAATGGCATTATCCATAAATGCCCTGATTTCATTTTCTGTGTTTTGTGGCAGCTTCATCTTTCCTTTTCTTTTTCTGCAGGCCATAGAAAGGACTCTGTAATCCTCCTGTCATAGTAATGTCTGTTTTTTCTGACCTGCTGATGTTCATGTAGATGTGGGTTTGCACTTCTTCCCTTTTCCTCACAGTGAGTGAAGCTTAAGTTGTCTTTTTGTTGAATGATAGGATAAACACAAAAGCAAAAGAAAATAAGAAAGATAAAAAAGAACAAGATAAGCAACAGCAAGAAGTTTTACAAATCCCCTCAGCTGATGATGCTGGCCTGTGACAAATCAGGCTTATATAGATTCTGTCATAAGCTAGTAAAAAGACAATACAACTTTCAAAGGTCATTCCTGTTTTCAAAACTCTGCATTAAAACAAGATGTTGCCTTTAATTGTATTTCACTGGCCAAAAACTGAATTCTTCTTCCCTTTTTTAAATGCTGTAATGAGTCAAGTGCTTGTGAAATACAGTCACCACTCTTCGGGTAACTAAATTTCATAAAAATACAAACACCAGTTCAGAAAGCGGCAGCACTTCTGTTATGGGATTGTGCCATTTATCTCATACAGGGACCAATTGGGCCATGTTTTCTTTAAGAAACCAGACAAAATCTCCAATCCTTTTCATAGAAAAGGTCATTCTCAGCTTTCAGACATGCTTATATTCAGCTACATGTGAATTAAGAACTTACCAACGCATAATTACCCCTGCTCTAGGTGCCTCCCCAGCAGGTACTTCTTTTTAAATCACATTAATTATTACACCCAAGTATGGCAGTAGCTAATCATATCACAGGTTATGTAATTTCATCATAAAAATCCTCTCTAATCACATGCTATACATGCTTACAAAGTGATTTTAAAAGTGTAATTCCAACATTGTAGCAGTAAGTGCAGACTAAAGAAGGTTTAAGTATTTTATATCCCATGGGAACTTATCTTAGAATTTTGTCCTCTAAGAGACTTTAGCAGACAACCATTTTTCTTTTCTCTTATTGCAACAAACTAGGGCTTGTTTATCATAACTGTTCTATGTGCATGATGAAGATATGATGATCTGTTCTTAAGTTCTTCCCTCACTTCCTGTACCACCAACCTGTCAGCATCAGGAAGTGCAAAGCATAAGATTATGTCACTTGCATCAAAACTATTTTCCCACGACCCTATTAGTTTGCTCAGAAACAACAAAAGTTACCAAGTCAACACTTTGCGAGATAGAAAGCTGAACTGGATCTCAGCATAGCACAAGAAAAGTGCCATGTTGAGATGTGTGTGCAATCAGCCATACAGGGACTTAAACTAGAAGTGGTTTTATTATGCAAACAGTAGTGTCTGGTATGCAAATAAATACAAACAAAGCAAAACATGGGACTCTTGAATAATACCAGCTGCTGCTGGCAGTCAAGAAATCATTTCTTACAGTCACTTAAAAATAAACAAGACACACACAGCCATTCTAAACATGATTATCATATATACGCCTAAAATGATCTCAGGTATGACAGGAAGGTTTTAAAATCCAAAAGTCTACAACAACTTCTGGCCTTCTAATAGAAGACATTCTAACTAATCTATCTGTCTTGCCACTGGGCCATCACCACCAACACAGCTATACAGGGTTTCAGGCTTTCATTAGGGTTGCAGAATTTAATTGCATAAACCAGTTTACAAAAGCAGAGTAACCTAATATGCATAGGAGTAAACTTGAAGCAGACGAAGGACAGACAAAGGGCAGAAAGTGTAGATTTTGAAGCATTATTAGCAGCCTTCATTTACTTTTCACCCTCACCCCCTTCAAAAATAGAGAGGAATACATGTAGTTTGGAGAACAACCAGGGGCCAGTTCCAAAGAAGAGACTCTAAGTCCCCTTTTGTTTTAGAGTTCTTGCAGTAGCAACACTGAATCTGCATTACAATGCTTTGCCTCTGGGCAGCAGCAATACCATAGTATACTATGTTAACTATAAATGTTTAATCACTGCCTATGCTCTCAGCACAGTCCACCAGTTTCATTTTGTGAGCATGGGCCAAGCTGTGCAGAAATATCCTAAATCAAGGTTTAACAGCATCAGTTAGAAATTATTCTGGCTGTGAATCCTCCTATCTCCTCTTATTCATACTATCCAGCTCTGAAGGCAGACTGCTTTTCCAGCACAACTGTTTTACCTAAAGATGCACCCCACAATGCAGAGCACGTAGACAAGCAAATTAACTCCCAGTCACATTAATGTTATCTAGACTTCAGTGATATCCACACTCCTACAAGCTACAAAGCCAGCTGTCTGTTTCCTCTGAAGCTTAAAAGTCATAGTAGGACCCAGAAAAAGTGAGAAAATGAGATTGATCAAGTTCATTTCAATAATGCTGGTTTGCATAAAAAAGAGGCTTACTGGTAAGTAAAAAAGAGATCTCCTTATTCACCAGAAAAAAAGGAAAAACTGGAAACAAGACAGGATATAATGGGAAGGTCCATTATGTGATATGTTAAACTTAATTTTCAGACCCCTAGGGCATAAATATGTAACAAAGTGACACTCAACATCCTGTAGGCTAATTATGAGCAACTGCACTAGAAATCCTGAGTGAACTATTCACCTCCTGCATTGACAGAAATGCACTGACATAATCTGACTTTAATAAAGGATTGATATCTCCAGCATTGTGTTTTAATGAATTCTGATTTGATATTAGTAACAGCTTGCCCCATATTAGTGTACTGGTGATGGCCTCCTACAGTTTCTCTTTGAAAAAGAAACTAAATTAGGATCATAGAGCAACAGATTTTGTAAACTCTAGTGAATAATCTAAAAGACTAAGCACTGATCTATAAAAAGCCTATAGGACAAAAATACAAGGATAATTTCGTGGCTCAGAAGTTAAATAATTAAATGTAGGCCTGTGAAATGTGTGCTAGGGATTAATATGTGTCTACATTTTAGATAGATAACTGGATTTACAAAGTATAACAAAACTACATGGACTGTCAGCCAGGTAATGTTATTTTCCTGGTACTTCAGTGGATGATTCTCCTGTGCATGCATGCATTTTGTGCATTTCTTTTAGTTGTCATTTAGAAGTTTTACCTTAAGTTTGGATGCCATAGCCCTGAGTAACCATTGCATGATATTTGGAAAATTACTGCATTGTGAAGCCCCAGTACTTCAATGGAGGCTACAATGTATTTTTCAGAAGTGTCCTTTTAGTTGCATCCACAAACAAGTACCATAGATCTGACCAGCTGCTTTCACACAAGACATTGCTTTATTCTAGTGAATGTTTGTGATTCTTTGCCTATATATGGCTTTCCACTATAGCAAAATGGAGTTGCAAAAGGTTGTACTGGCAAAGGCCACAATTATTCCTTCTCCAAACCAACAAGAGAAAGCCACTCAGGTATTTGTATTTAGAATTACTACCTTTATTTAAATGTTTCCAATATATTACAGACCTTCTATTGGTTTATTCCACTAATTGTTATCTTATATTCCAGAAAACAGTTATAGATTTGTGTATTACCCTTTGTCTATTGTTTTAGTAATATCTATGTTCCTTTAAAATTAAAAAATAAAAACAAACAAACAAAAAACAAACAAACAAACAAGGAAACAACAACAAATAAACCAGCCACCCCCTGATTTTATACAGGCCTTCTTACCTCTTATTTTCAAAGAGAAATAAAAAAATCTTGGGGGAGTAAATAAGAAAACCTTGCAGTATTTGTCTGCTTTCAAACATCATGCATCTTGTATAACAGGTCAAGCTTTTAACTTAATTCTGCACTCTGTTCAGTCTAACAAGATAAAAAGACAGGGGCCCAGATTCTAGCTCAAAAAAACCCCATGTGATGCATTTTGGAAACCCACTCTTCTCACCTCTTCTCACCTCTTCCCTCTCCTGAAAGCAAGGGGCATACCTGTTTTGATATTGTTGTTGTGAAGTGCTCATTAAATTATTGCTCATAGCAGGGGGCAAGGATACTTTTGACTAAATCTGTTAGCCAGCCTCCTGCAGTGACTCTCCTCTGGATTCCCCAGAAGGCATCTCTTTGATGTGCTTATAATAAATGGAATACAACTGGGAGAAATCAGAAAGGGCAATGTTGACAACTGTCATAGCAGGTTACAACTTGAATGGCAACTGAGCAGAAGGTCTCTCTGTCTCTCTCTGTTGCTCTCATACCTCAGATCTCCTTAGCATCATTTCTGGTAGGCATCCAATCTCCATTAGCAAGGGTTTCTGGAAAATTGTGTTTCTCCCTAAATTGTCTCTCTCTCTGCTGTAAATGTAATGCACTGTTCCAGGCCACCAGGTCTTCTAGATTAAATGGTTTTGCAGCTGTAACAGCATATCCAGTATGATAGGCAAATTGCCAAGATATAATTGGTGATACATAACAGAAATTACAAGCAATATTAATGGAGGATATATTTCAAGAAAAGAACTATTTTCATTCCAGAAAAAATTTTTATGCCATTAGGTAAAGGGCAAAAAAGTTAATGCTACTAAATATGGTATAATTCCTCAGCAACCATTTTTATCTCATGAATGCTACATATTTATGCCATACTGCAAATTGCCTCATAAATTATCTCATTTCATCAGCACTAGAAAATTCGGAATATATGACAACTTTAAATTTTCTACTAATAGCTGATAGTTTTGCATACTGCTTCATATACTGTGAAAAAACATGTTTTTTAAATAAAAGTTTTTATGCATTAAAATCCAAAAGCACACTAGTTTAGTTTGTAATAGTAACTGTAAATTCCCCTGAAGACAGGAAAATTATATCTCATCCCTGTTCCAAGCATTTCAATATCTAATAATGTTTTCAGCTGTTGTTAACATGCTCCTTTGCAATATCAACCTCTAAGAAGAAGTCTTAAACCCCTTAAAGGCTTAAAACTTAAAAGCAGTTGAGACACATAACAAAAGCTGTTTGGAGACAAAATATAAGAATCAAGGAAATCAAAGAAAGAAAAGTTAAAGAAAAACAGATTTCACTCCCCCCCACACATACATAATCTAATAAGATGAAATGCAAAAGGTTCTTGATTTGAGATTTCACTTTTTCAAGTCAGTCTAGAAAAATCCTGTTACACCTGAGGCTGATTCCATGAAAAATACCCACCGAGTTAGAAGGAATTAAAGCAATTCCAGCTGAAGGATGCCAAAATGTAAGTTAACACTGAGCACTAGTAGATCATTGTGTTCTTGCTCTGAATGACAATTTGGTGCATGTGTGAGACAAGCCCGAGGCCTAACCAGGACTTCCCACAGAGAGAGGAGGAACAGGCAGCATGGTATGAGCCTCACAGCAACACTTTCAAGTGCTGTATTTCAAAAATAAATCTCAGACTGCACATGGTAGAGCGGACACAGGGACAGAAGGAATTAACCCTCCAAAGAACAATGTTAAGTTTTCACTTTTCAAAACCTTTCTGAAATTCATCACTTATAAGAGTAATGGAAGAACAAGGATAAAGTATTGATAAACAAAAATATACCAGCGATGAAATCGCAGCACTGTTAAACTGCACTAGAGCTTGTGCCAAATTTTAAGAGTAAGAGCAATTTCAATAATTTCCACAAGAATGAATAATGACAAACTATCTAGGGATTCAATTTTACTCAACACAGGCAAGCATAGGGAAGATGGTATTCTTGGACATTGGGGAAATTATTTGAAATGAGATGTCACATATTCTTTGAAGTTACTCTTGTTAAGACACCATTGGGTTAATGTTACCAGCCTTAAAAGTTAACTGTCATACTATTTAATTGGAAATTCCAAGTTAATGTAAGTTTTCCTATCACGTTTCTGTCCATCAAACCAGTGTAATAGTTATTTTAAGCTTGTCCATGTGTGGGAGATCACCGATTCTGAAAAAATCACTTCACTGAAATATTTGTGTAATTAATCCTCAAAATCAACCGAAATAACACAAAACAAAAAGTACAAAACACAATTATAAAGCAATGGTACTTCTCATCTTGCCTAGGGGCTAGGAATTAGATCTTCTATATGCTTGTGTAGGTTCTCAATATGCATCAAAAGATGTCTCCTCCATGCCCCCAACTCCATCTCCAGCTGTCTGTACTTCACAGAGGTACTGACTGACACACTTGCCAGACCAGCACTTGGAGACCCATCTCAAAATTTTCCACTTGCTTTTGACTGAATATTATGCCATATCAAATGCTGCAAGAGATAAAAGACTCAGTAATCAAATTCATTGAAGTTATTATAAGGAAGAGGAATTGAAAGTCAAAAGATCTCAGACTTCAAATGAAGGTGATATCGGATTCATGTACAATTGTCTTTCCAAAATCTGATGCAACACGATTGCCTCCAGCCTCCCTTATAGCAACAAAGAGATGCTATTTCTCTACTTGAACAGCAAAGCATTCCAGAAGCACAGATAAGAAAAATGGCTCAGATTATTTACTCCAGAAAGATGTTAGTCAGGTGAGACACCGCCTATCCACACTGTCTCAGCATATGGCCTTGAAAAGCTCTACAAGCACACAGCCTGCTGAAAGTCTGTTGACTTACAGTGATATTTGTTTTCTAAGCATCCCCTTAAACCTCCTGTTCTGTTCCAAAATGTTTTCCTGAAGAAAACAACAAAAGAAATTACTAAGATGTTCCTTCTATTTTTACTCACCATGAAAAGTAAAATCATACTAGGACTTCGCTGGTTTCAAAGCCAGCTTTTCTTTATTGACTTGTTACAGAAGAAAAATAGAAAAAGAAAATAACTTGCATTTTAGCAAAGTGGTTCAAATATGACATGAAATGTAGATTTTCAAAATTTTAAATTCTAGTGCTTTTTCTTTTACATAAAAATGTATAGAGCACTGAAGCAGAACCTCAGAACCTTAAATAAGCTACCAGCATAAACATAGATAAAAAAGTAAAAAGAAGTCAGTAAAAAGAAATTAAAATATTTTTTTATAAATAGCGACAAACCTTAAAACTTCACATGATTATGCTTTTAAGCTTTTTTGCATTACATAGGTATAGTCATAGCCAGTTTCTTAACAGCTTCAATGGCTTAAGGTTTCAACATTACAAAGAAATTCTAGCAAAAATGCTAGCAGAAAGGATTGTCTGAATACTTTATCAATTTAAGAAGAAAACCTTTCAAAACACCTCCACTGGTCTTTTAAAAGAAAGTTGCTGGTTTTCTACTGTAGAATCACAGAATGGTTTGGGTTGGAAGGGACCGTAAAGATCATCTATTTCCAACCCTGCAGTCGTGGGCAGGGACACCTCCCACTAGACCATACCAACCTGACCTTGAACACTTTCAAGGATGGGGCATCCACAGCTTCTCTGGGCAACCAGTTCCAATTCCTCACCACCCTCACAGCAAAGAATTTCTTCCTTACATCCAATCTAAACTTATTGTCTTCCAGTGGCACTTAGAATCACAGAAATTAACATAGGAGAAAGAATAAACTCCAACATATGCGTGGTAACAATGACAAAAATGACAATATCTTAGGGAAAAAAGTAAGAGAGACAGAAAAGAGTAAGGTTGCTTTTATGACAGCAATTACTTGGAAGGCTGCGACATGCATGAAAACTGAAACAGTTCTCTAATGAGAGGACTATCTTCTGTAAAAAACAATAGGATTTTTTATAAGTTGTTATTCAACCAAAACTCCCTAAAATTTCAAAATTAAAAAAATCTAGTTCTAGTTTTCAAAATCTTGTCTCATTTATATCAGCATGTGCCAAAAAATATTTCAGTGTCGATAGCTGAGTAACTTTGTGATCTGTGCAAGGTAAACAGTTTGCAGCTGGATTTGTTCCTCTTTTTCAATTAGCTAGAAACTGTTTCTGCAATTTGGCCTTGCCAGCAGGTAAATGTCCTGAATTTTGAGTTAATATGAAATTCACATCTTGAAATTCTATCTGTAGATACATGACCCCTCTAGTTTTATGAATATTTACCTCTTAGATAATTATTTTACCTATTTGAAGTATTTACCCAGATGTCTCAGAATCAGTCAGTTATATCAGAAAGCTAAATGCAACAGGCAGCTGGATTAGATCGTCCTTGTGGGTCCCTTCGAACTGATCCATTCTATTTTGTTTCTTTTATAGTAACAGTAGCTTTTTTAGCCATTACTGCAGAAACAACATTAATAATGCTGATCACTGAGCATATGGAATAGGTGTTCATCATAAGAAAATCGAGCCACAATTTTGCGTGCCTCAAAACATAGAAATTGAAGTATATACATATGCTATTGTCAAATAGGATGAAAGATCTTTGGAAGTTTAGCTCTGGTATTTTTATTTGGCTCTCAGAATAATATCAAGAATTTATATAATAATTCAAACCTACTTTGTTCTATTTCCATTAGCTGAAGTCACTGAAACCACTTTTGTTCACATTCAGAGGCAAAAGAAAATACATGTTGAAAATTAAACGTATATTTGCAGCTACACTGGAAGTTGAAGTGGTTTCTGTACTTTGATAGGTTAAGAAAATACATATTTATGGTAAAAAGAAAGTGTCCTGGTGTAAAACTACAATTTTAAAAACATCTTCTTAGCTGCTGTAAAACCTTGAAAGTGCCCACTTTACACAGCTGGAGCAGAACCTCCATTTTAGAAATCATTAGTTGTTCCCAGACCTCACCCCAATATTTCATTATTTAGCAACTTACCTATCAGGTTTTGGGACAACATGCTAGAACTTTGCTTTTCTGTTACTCATTACTAAGCTGCCTAAATACTCATTCTAGTACAAATATGCACGAAAACTGAATACAATGCCCTGCTCTATATCAAGCCCTGTGAAGACAAATTAGTGATTTAAAGGTAATACTGCTGTTCTGAAAGGTACAACGTTGTTGTTCACTGTGCTGTTAGATGTTTATTTGCGTTGCTAGACTTTAGAGACTGAATCACTCACTGGATGAAATTACATGAGTTTCACAGTAAGGAGAGCTACAAAAATATTCTAAGCTATAATTTGAATGCAAGGCATTAAAAATGTATTTGTTGCTCTATATAATGTAAATATACATTAATCTTAGCAAGCATTATGTTTTTATGTATAAACCCCAAACTAATCAATGGGATACAAATGGAAAAGTGAATACAAATTTGGAAAAGGAGGAAAAAAAATATTTGTCATCATACTGATGCAAGAGTAAAGCTTTCTGTTAAAAAAAAAAAAAGTAATAATAATTCCTACTTTTATTATAGTTAAAAAGACTTTATTTCTCCTCACTGTTTTACAACAGTGAAAAAGGACTTTCTTACTTTTAATAATCTCATTTGACAAAATTAGAGGATTAACTGAAAACCCAGAAAAGATACAGCTTGCTCAATTTGTTTAATAGAAATATTCTTTTTAAAAAATCTTTCTCTCATCTATTTAACAGTGATATATATACAGAACAGAAAAATTAAGAATAATTTTTACTTCACAGATGTGAAATTAATTACAGAGATAAGTGAGCTACCAAGGGTTATTCAAAATCTTTAAAGAAGTTAAGAGACTGAGCACCAGATCTCAGCTTTATTACAGCATATCATTTTTTGAGTGGCATAGCATCATATTTATTATACGATTAAAAACATATATACTTACAGCTATCTCTAAACATAAAACCTTTTCCACTGGGGAACAAACAAAAAACCCAATCCACAGGGAAATATCAGCAGAAAGAAAAATTTTTTTTTTGTGTAAATCATGAACGCATAATCATTTTTCTCTTGAGAAATTTGCAGGCTATCAACACAATTTTGACCACAGTACCATGCATGGAAATTCTTACAAATGAAGTACTATTCAAGGAATCTTACTTTCTTATTCAAAATGCTGGATGTAAGCTCTCACTGAGCTTATGGGATGTATTTTAGAATCCAAGGGATTAGACAAAACCTACGCTGGCATGGGGGATACAGAAAGGAAGTACTATGCTGTGAAAAGTATACCAATTCATAAAGAATGAAGCTCACAAAGAATGGCAAGGCTTCTTTGTCACTCACATTTATGGGAGCTTAAGGCATATTTAACTATGCATCACATTAGTCAGATGCAACTCCTCTACTGATCCTCATCACTGGGCACACTTTCTCTTGGTTGTCCATGACAGGCTTTTTGCTTTCAGCTCCACTGTGCACTTGATCTCAGCTTCATATTGGATAAAAAAGACCATGCTAGAATAAGCAAACAAGGTCAGCAATTTTTGTTTGAGCCTTTTATGTGTATACATTGTCTAAGCCCACCAGCTGTATAGCAACAAGATATGCTTTCAGATGGATCAAGGGAAAGAGTATCAGTTGCGCTCCAGGATTCCTGTAGATTGGGATCAAATCCATAGGTCAAGGAAAAGAAATCTTGGCTGCTCAGAGGCACCTGAGGGGAGTATGCTGTTCCCAGAGGAACTATGGCTAGCAGGCTATAGCAAGCAAAACTTGGTGGAGTAATACTGCTCAGCTACAGTTAAGTTCTCTTTTCAAGTGAAAATACAATAAAAATAAACCCCAAGTCCAACCATAAAAAAGTGTCACTCAGCTAAGTGCAGTGCGGGAACTCCTAAACAGGTTTCATTCTTTGACCAGAGGCTCTGCACCCATTTTCAATTGCTGCAATTCAGTGTATGACAAGGGGAAAATGGTTAAGAAATTATAGTTTGTCTTCTTATTAGCAGCTACTCCAAATCATGAAGAAAAAGCTGCAAATTTTAACATAAATCTTCCATGTGGAATCATGCTGCCTTATCACCAAATCACTACTTCAGCTTCCCTTGTAATAAATTCACTTCTGAGACTTTGAGAATAAAGATACACATATTGGATACACTGTTCTCTCTTTATTAAGCAAAAAAGATCTTGTTTCAGCCTTAATTGTATTTCCCTCAAGCAGGAGGAAGAAATAATTCTAACCAAACCTAATCCAAATATCCTTTAACCCTGATATTAAGAATTCAAAATTCAGGTAAAATACTTTAGTGTTGATTGGTGATCTACTACGACTGCAACCTCAATCTGCCTTCACAAAAACACGGGGGGAAAAAAATCCAAATTAGCAGACAGCAGTTAAAACATAGCTGAAGAATTAAAAAATAAATAAATAAATAAATAAGCCTATTTGTTCTTCTGAAGCCACTTCAGGCCTCTTAAAATCCAACTTATCAAACTTGCACTTACTATGACAAGGAATGCATTGTAACATAAACCCATGCAGAAATCTCATACAGGTAAAGCATTAGAAATCAGTTGGAAGGAATTTTCTTCCTGAAAGGAACACAATAGGGCATAGTTTGCATTTTAAGAATGAGTACATCTTAGTTCTGAGAGAATGAAGCTGAAGGGAAAACCAAAAGAAACACAACGCCCCCCAAAAAAACAACCAAACCATCCCCCCCCCCCCCCCCCAAAGCCAAATAAACCAAAGCAATCCCTTCCCCCAAAAAGAAGTCATGCCCAGCTGTCAGCACATTGTGAGGTGTAAATTCCCAGGACCTATTAATGCGGTGGTGTAAACTGTACAACAGTTCTTACCACTCACATTTGATGTGAGACTGTATCCATTATATCAGTCCATAAAAGACTGCCCAGTCCAGGGGATTCTGAGTAAGTACTTCAGCAAATAGATACCACCCCACTCCCCACGCTCACACTTCTGGCAAAACCAAAGCTGACTCACTTCAAGCTAAATTGGGAATTAAGGTGCAGTATTGTCCCCAGTGTGGCCTACCAAAGTACACAGCTGCTAGACAAGCACTAAGAGGGCCGGCAGCTCTGGGGTCCAATATGGTTTGGGGAGAAAAGGAATGAGTACTGCCTTGGCTCTGAAAGGGACAGAAGGATAGTCACACCATATCCCTAATACTGAAATCTGATTTTCCTGTGAAACTTAGAAAGCCACAAGTTTTGTGGTCAATGTTTTCCATCAATTCCTGTGTACAGCCTGCTGCCAAATTAATAATGTAGGCTGGAAAAGTCAACAATTAATTTTTATTTGAATCACCCCATCTTCTCCCACTCTCCCCTGCTCCTACAAACACAGCTGAAAGAAAGTGTGGCATAGGACTATGGTCCTCTCAACAAAAGGGTAAATGATGGACTTATTCTAGTTAGAACAAACTTACCTGACCATGAGTGGTTGCTTTTGCCAGTTCATACATGAATGAATAGTTTATTTGAAGGAATATTTGCTTTAAAACCTCTCCTGTACTGTAAAAATAAATTAAGTTTCACTGTAGCCAATGAACATCCCATTTACTTAGTGGAAGCTTCAGTTTCTACCACCTTCCTGGAACATTTTCAACCTAAGATGCCAAAGCGTAGAGAACCATTCCCATCACCACTGACTCAGCCATGCTGAGAGACAGTGTCAGAACACATCCTTTAACAGATGGCTTCTGACTGCTTAAAAATATAAGCAAGCAGGCACTTCTATAGCTGTTTATCTTCGTTTCTTTCTCAGGCCTCATAGATATAAAAGTAGCAGAAGAAAGTGGCAAGATGTCATCACTGTTTGAACACCAAGCAGAAAGAAAGCAGAAAATACAACTTTTTGGTATACTCATCAGTTTGAATGAAAAGCTGAACATTATTTATGAGACGTGTGAGAAACAATCCATTGTACTGAAAAAACGATAGTCAATCCTAGATATAAATTCTCTGCTGGTCGATAACCACTATACCCATTCCCTTAGACATGAGAATGGCCTGACAGGGCCATAAATTCACATATTGTCCATTTTTCACAAAGAAGCTCCCCACCCCAGACAGTCTGCGGTGTAGCAGGCATGACTTCGGCATAAACATTTACTCATTTATTATTTTACGCTGGCTGCTTTTCAGCTCCTCAGCAACAGTCAGGCAAGTAACAATGGTGATACAACCTGGGCCAGGTTCAAGACCCAAGCCCAGGCTAGATTTAGGTTTCAGAAACAGCACAGTTTGACAGCCCTTCCTATCCCAGCAATACTCTGGAACTCACTAAATATGGATTTCCTTTTAACACAAAACCTTACGTAAATCCATAAGGATTCAATACACAAACATATGAAACTAATTCTCTAGCTCCAAATTTCCTTGAGAGAACCAAACAGAAAACTCAGTTTAAACTTACTGAAAATGTTAAAAATGCCTGGCATTGACCTAAAGTCATTCTGAAGAGCCTGACCGATAATTAGTACATTTCAGTGATTTGCCCCTTTTGGGGCCTGTGTTCTAATGGGTTTTAGAGCTCGCAAATCAGTGCTAGGATTTGCTCTGTGCATTAACGTGCACAGAGTGCTAAGCTACTTATTTGTAATAATACTGTTCCTGTAGGAAAGCCTGCCTTGATTGTTAATGATACTTGAGGCTCTTAATCTTAAAACAAGGGGGGAGAGAAACTGCAGGGTGTGGCATAGTCTGCAACACAGTTTATCATTTCCTGAAAATAAAAACCTCACTTAATTCCATTGATAGCACTCAGAATATTATAATAAGCATTTAATTTCCTAAACAAATTGCGTTCTAAGAAGCTGGAGCAATCTTTTAAATTACACTATTTTCATTGTTTATCTTCATTGTTGTTGTTTTTTAAAGCTACGACCTATTCAAAAGAGATTTATTTGAAAGAATAATTTGAGGAAATTTGCTCTTCCTTTCCACTAATCTCACTTTTTTTTTTTTTGAGCACAAATAAAAATGGAGAGTAACATCTTATTCCTCTTCCAGATTAAACATTAAAGACTGCTGTATGAATGCATTGCATTGCTGCCTAATAGTGTACACTGTTGACACTTTAATTGGTTTATTGATCAAAGTTTTACAACTTTTCCTTCAGCCCAAAGTGCCCTTGCTGTGAACTCACCCAAAGAATTACCAAGTTCAATAATCTAAATTATATTCATTAATACAATAATAGATATATATAATAAAAAAGAACAACTATTACCTTAAAACAAAGTAGAGCTACTGTCTTCATTAAGACTGTTTTTACATACCAAAAAAAATACCTAGACAATCAAAACTTTGAATATCCAAAATTTTCCTTTGAACTTCACAAGCTATAATAAAATAAACTGGAAGAATAAGTGTAATGCATATTCATATGGTAAAAATATGTTATGACATACGGAGAAAAAACGGTATGAAATATAGGCTGACTGGTAAAATATGATAAAATAATGTCATGCCAGATTTCCCTGTTGTTGTCAACCTTTCAAAAATTTCATTCCCATATTTCAAAACATTTTTAAAATATGAATTGCAGGAAAAAAAAAATGTTTGGTATGACCAATCCAATTTGGAAATCAAATAGAAAGTCAATTTGACAAATTCTCCATAAAACATGAATTTCAAGTTTGTCACAATTCAGTTACAGTCTCAAGGCTGCACAGAAGTTTCAGGAAAGGCTCTAGAACCCTTCTAAGTACCAGCAATTTAACACAGATGTATATACACATCTATGAGATCTGAGCTCAGCTCTTCCATGGGATGAATCATCTTTATCTCCTTGAGAAATGTCAGTCAATATATGAAGTATTAGGCCAAGAGAATCTGATGTTTGTAAGTAGAAAGATATGTTTATAGACAAACATACGCATATATATACATATAAAAGGGAATCCTGTTGACCAAACAAAACCACAAAGTAGTAGAAAAGCCTCTACACATACACAGAGCAATGATGTGAACTCAGCTGATGGGACAGATAAAAAGGACAGAATTTAGTATTGGAATAAGATACTGAAAGGAGGTCAAGGTACTTAATGAATCAGCTACTGATCTCATATCAAACTCAGTCCTAATGATAGCGAATGAAAATTGCTGTTTGTAGATGGCTGGAAAAGGCTTTAAGCCACAAACTCATTCTAATACGTTACACACAAAAACTGGAGAAGATGTTATCATCCCCTAGCCAATTCATTGAATTGTCTAGCTGCAAATCACATCAAATCATCCTGCATTTTCATTCACATTAATTGCCAGTCTATATCTAAATGAAGATGTAATTACATTTCTAAGAAAATGCCTAAAATCTATTTTAATGTAATGGTTTAGATGTCATGTATATAGCTAAGGTAAATAACCCTGTTACTTCAAATACCTGTCAGAGAGCTGCCTGCCCTTATGAAATTACTGGAGGTAGAAAACAGGGAGGTAGAAGAATTTGGTATTTTAGGTTTGTTTCAGTCTTAAAAAGGTCAGCTCCAGTGAGAGCATAACTCTGAGAAAATTTCCCTAAATCCAGCATTTATGGAAAGTAAGATATCCACATAGAATATTCATCTACCTATACACTGTGGTATGTTAAGGTTTTGTCAGAGGCATTTTTGGACCCAGTTACTCACCTGTTGCTATCATTATCATAGATATCTCCTCACTAAGTGTCTACACCATCACTGTTCCCACAGTGCACTACGTAAGGAACTTCAAAATGGTTGCATGTACACTGTCAAAATATCTAAATGCCACATGCTGAAAACATCTTCCAAGTTATCATGCTAGTTATTATGCTTGTCCGACAAGCCTGGTTGCTCCCAATTAACTCATGCACTGCACACAGAATTTGTGGCTAACACAGAATTTGGATTTTTGAGAATAGATGCCAAGATTATATCCTGACACCCATCCCAGAGTTTCAGGTGAAAAGCCATTCATCAAAGAAAAAAAAAAATTCTTTCACTAGTCAGATCTCTGTGAGAAAATTGGAATGCCCCAAAATATACTGGCCTTGGCAGTAAATCTGTCTGTTCTCCATTTACATCTGCAGCAAACCCACCTGATGATAAGGAAAGGTCACCAAGTGTGGTGGTTGCTGTCTTGGTAATCATCAGAGTCAGTTATTCATACTGCTTGTAAGCAGGCTAAAAGTTCCTGAGGCTTTGTCATCTGGAAAATTTTCTATAGCATCTCTAATAACTTCTTTTATTTCATTTCTTTTTTGATTAGATTTGATTCAGCAACAGTTTGAAAGCAAACCTGACAATTCTCTTTCTTTCAAGTGATCTTTACAGGCAATTCAAAATATGACTTTTTTTTTTCCTTTTTATCTATTTTTTTCTCTAGACTGAGCTGTATTAGAGATTAATTTGGAAGATCAGATACACAAGATGGAAAAAAACCTCTTAATGTACCAGAAATGAGAAAATAAGAAAAGACTACAAACAAATTTCTCTCCAGCCTGCTGTGTCTCCTCCTTGTGCTTTCTCTCAGATCAGCTGGCTTACAATAGCTTGCCCTTAGGGAAGAAAAATAACAGGGGAAAACCAGAGCGACCTTTTCCTCCATCCTTCCTATAATGGGTTGAACCTCATTTCCCTGCTCTGCCTAGCAAATTTCACGTCTCTGTTATGTGGCAAGTCCCATCATTTGTCGTAAATTTCCTCTTCCCTCTCTCCTCCTATCCAATGTCCCGCTGCTCCCAGTAAAGAGGTGAATGTCCTCTTTGCAGATATACACCTGAGAAAAAAAGCAGAGGCCAGATCAATACAAAACACTAGGTTTTTTCCCAACTGCACAGTTGCTATCTTTTTAAAGAAACATATTATTGTGAATTGCAACAAAGAATAAAATAGAAATATTCTAAGGGCTTAATGAAAATTTAGACCATGTAAAGACTCTTCCAGTTTTTTATTTTCCTTCATCTTTTTAATATCACCATTTACTATAGTGACTCCATCAAATAACTTGCTCTAAATCTCCTACTAAACATGGTATTAAATTCAAATATCTACAAGACCACATCCTATTAAGTTGTGAAGTCAATAAATTTCATCTTTTTCTCTGATTTAGTTTTTTTTTTTTGGTTGTCCTAATTTAATTCTTTTTGAGGTTCTGACTTGTTCAACTCTTTTTTCCAATATCCTTAAAGGCATGTATTCTGCCAGTTTTGTACTGGCTAATTTCCTTTTTTTTTTTTTTTTTTTTCCCCCACAAGATAACCACAAAGTGATTAGACAGACCTTCTTTGGTTTTCCATACATACACTGAATTGTTCTATTCATAAAGAATTGTTGGCATCTCCAGTATCAAAACTTCTCTATCTCAGATGAAGGACAACAGATACATTTCAGCTCTTTTCATGCACAGTATCAAGTACAGACAGAAGTACATCCACAGACAGACTCCTGCTGATGGGTACTAGCCAGGGGAATTGAGGACAATTTGTGTGTTATACAGCAGACCAGGACAGCTTCACATTGGTGTAACTACTACGAAGAGGGAGTTTCAGCCTATAATAGTGAGAATATGAGCATATCTATGAAAAAGGTCAAGTTTATCAATTTAATCCTATTTTTCTTAGCGTAGTCAATTTGGCTCAATTAATCACTTTCATTGCATCATTTGCCTAAAAAGTGCCCTTTATAGGGCAATATGCTAAAATAATTGTTGGGTGTTGGTGCTGCTACTGGGTTAACATGTACCACTTTCCATTAAATACTATAGCTAGCTGTTTCTAAAATTTAGATTTCATTATCCAAATTGTATTTTCATATGTGTGAGCTCCTTAAGAAACTATGCAATTCATCCCCCAACTAATTTTTTATAGTGATGAATGCAAATGAGAATGGAAGTAGCACTATACAAAATTAGCTCATATCCCTCTGAAGCTCCTTCACACTGCCATTTTCCTAAAGACTTGGATGAGTTTGTCTCCTCTTGTGCAACTTCCTCAAGAATACTAGGCCAGTGAACACATGCACTACTACTGATACTTTAAATATCATCTGAATTTTTTTGTTATTCCTGCAAGTGACAGTGTCCTGTCTAAAACCCTTGATTTACCAGATATTGCTATGAACTTCTTCCTGACCTGAATTCTCTGACCTGTTTCTAAAAAACAAATCAAGGGAACAACAGCAAAACCACCTTTCCTCTCTAAAAATATCTCAAAAAACCAAGACAAGTAAAAATCCCTGAAGCCACAACCCCAAAATTCACCAGTTAAATATTAAGATATTTTAGCTGTTCACCATAGTCAAGCTATCTTTAATGTTAATATGAGTTAGCTCCAGATTTGAAATGTAACTACACTGCTGCAGGAGGTACAATGATTGCTTAGGAGGAGAAAATAATACTTTCCCAGCAAAACACTCATGGAAATCTTCTGTTATTCTTATTGTTTCAAAACAGTTTAGCTGAATAAATTAAGCAGCTCTATTCACAGTATGCTGTATTTGATAAGGAAAATAAGAACATATGAGTTTGGAAAGAAAACAAGCTTGATAACTTTTATTAGTGTTTCATGACAGTCGATTCCTGCATACATTGCTTTGCAAAGATTTGATGGTACCTTAACTGAATCTGAAAAACATCAGAGACTCTCAAAGCTAGTCAGAGAAAAAAAATATATCTAGAAATATCATAACACATTTTTCAGCAAAATGTTCATTTTTATTCTTCTCTGGAGATATGGAAATTTTGATAAATTCAAATAAAAGAGATTGAGTTTAGGGAATGAACACCAAATGCTTATCCATGCTATATTCTCTATCAGTAATCAGGAACTGTGTTTTGGAAGATGAAAAAAGCCCTCCTTTCTCTCCTTCTCTCACATCTTCCCTCTGCTTACCACATCATCACATATGCACTCCTCTGGTATCTGAAGCAAGCAAAAATCTCTAGCTAAAAACAATGACACACAATTTAAAATTTTTGTGGATCCGAGGTTACACTTCATTACTAATCAAAAATTTCCAGAGTTTATTCAGATCTTCTGCATAAAAAGCTGATTTTCATCTAAAGTGTAATCCTATTCTGTAAATTGCATTCATAAACAGTACAGAACACTTTTGCATTTTCAGTACACCACAGGATTCACTATCAAATTTCCTGAATTTACAAGTCAATAGACAGTCTTTCAATCTATCTGGTCTTTGCAGACTCAGCATGCTACTTGTAAGCTAAGCTGTTGTCCTTCTGGCTTTGCATATTGCTGCCAGCACTAAAGATTAGGCAGACCAAACTCCTCGCTCAGTAGACACAGCACAGAGAACTGGGGTGAGCTGACCATTCCCAGATGAACAGATCACTCAGGCGGTAAGTTAAGTGAACCTTCATACTGCACTACAAAGCACCAAATCAACTTATTGTGTCTTCTATCGTGTTCCTCAATGCTACCTGTTCTAGAAACATAGGCCATCTATATCAATCCCACTAACACCAAGACACACAGCACACCCCCCATCAACACCTTTTTAATGTACAATTTCCTTCCTTTTTCAAATGATAGATGAAATAGTGATCATAAAAGAAACCAGAGGGCAGCATGTGATAAAAGTTCTATTCAATCTGTCTTTCAGGGTAATGCTGTGTGTGCTTAAAATACCATCCTGCCTCAACCAACCACTTTGTTTCTAAGAAAAATATTTGAATGGCATGATAAGATGTCACTGCTTGCAACAGTAAAAAGGAACTGAACACAGAAACTCCAGAAGGTCTTCTGCAGTCTTAAGTTCCCCACACGCTCTAAATATGCATGTTGTCTTTTATCTATATTCTGAACTTGCCCCTCAAACTAACTGTCATCCTGGATGCCTGCAGCTCTATTACCAGGAGAAAACACCAACATTATCACTAAGGATTTGCTACTGGATCAATCCTGTAGGTGTTATAAATCAGCATAGCTTCAGTAACTTCAGCTAAGTGATGATGATTTACAATGCCCTGAGGATCTGGCCCTCTGTCCTAATTACTTCATTAATCTGCATATTCCTGAAAGGAACACTAATCTTTTTTCTAAATTACTTTTACTTCAACCTACCTGTTACAAGTCTGATGTGGATTTATACAGAGTTTATATCATACTTTCTTACTTATTTTTGAAGAAACATTGCCCTGAGTCTGCCCATGGTCCATAAATGATCTATATGGCTGATTGAATCAAGCCTGAGCTGGAGCTTTCAGCAGGTATGAATTCAATTCCTCAAGACCAATCCATTAGAATCTAAACACTATTAACAGAGGGGAGAGGAAGAAACACATTTTTTCTGTTCCAGGGAATAAGAAGCTGGCCAGTTCTGGTAGGAAGTTATTTGATCAGGTCTATCAGAGCCAGAGGACCACAGTGACTACCTTCTCATAATAACAAGTAGCTTATTCCCAGGACAGGAGAAAGTTAGTGATGGGAGCATGTTTTATCATAATCCCTCAAGATGCCTCTGAAGCTAAGAGCCCAGCCAGACTCTAAGGAGCTTTATGAATAACAAGGCTATTGACTGCTATACTGGACAGTATATATAATTTTTTACTTTTTTTAAAATAAAATAAGTTTTCCAGTGCATAACTTTGCTACAAGAAATATGGGATAAAAACAGGTTCAGCGGAAATGCTGCTATGTTTCCATTTTGGAGCTTTTCATTGTTCACTGAATTTCCCTCTGATGCCGTCTACTGTTAAAAAAGGACCCTGAGGGGCAACCACTCTGATCCTCCATGGCATGGTCTGAAAATTAAGGAATTCAGTCAGTAAGCAAAAACCTAACCAACTACTAGCATTCTATTTGAAAGCTCAAAAAAAAACAAAATTAAAACAATTGTTTAAAAAGTGTTGTGTTGATCCCAAGTTTAGCATGAGGCATGCATATCAAATTTATTATGTGGACTTTTAAACACTTTCGGAGACCTCTGAAAGTAGTACTAAAAGAAATCATTTAGATTGAGTCGAAATTATAATACCATATAATACCTGAAATACCATAAGAGGTATTTAAGGAGTGACATAAGATTCCATATCCTAAATGAATGAATATTAACACCAATTTCTAGAAGGTTACAATTATATGAAGCTGAAAGCACTGCAGAAAATGCAAAATGTACTTTGGATAGGCTAAAGAAGGATTCTCAGTAGATAGCAGCAAAGGTTTCCTGCTCAGATCTTTACACTCTGCCCAACCCAAAGAACTGTTGAGCAGAGTGCAAGGAACAGGATTTTTCATTCCCGAGTTCATAGAAATAACTAGCTCCAAGAGAAGGAGAGTTAAAGGTGATGCCATTGTAATTGAGATAATGTTGATTTTATATATGAGTTACATACCTAGAGAATAGGAATGAACCCAGTGTACAATTTAAATAAAACCCTCAACTTGCTGATTTCCTAAGAGTCATTTCATTTCACTTCTAACAGGTAAGAAAATACAGTTTCTTCTATTTCTATTCATTCCCTCTTCAAAATTTATTTTAGGCTACAAAAGGATATTTTACACAACTGGTGAAATTCTCCTCAATAGTAAGGACTAGTGTAATAAGTGCCTGCCTGACTTCTGTAGCATCAGGATGCATTTTAAAGGACTACTAATTAATGCAAACACTTGCACATTATCATTCTGCATCACTGCAGTATTTGCAGTGTTATCGTTAACCTCATAAAATAAAGTCAAAAAAACACTAAATAAATTACTGTATTCTTCCATTTGCCTATATGGAGGTATCAGTAAGGTACTACTTTTAATAAATTTTCCTACTCTTTCTATGAGAGAGAAGAGTTGCTAAATGTTCTGATTTGCCCCCATGTATTTCCAACATCATAGGTTTGTGGTTGCTATTCTTTCTGTGCACTTATTGTACTTCAAGGATAAATTTCATTATCATATCTATTCTTAATGCTTCAGTCAAGCCACCCACCAATGCTCCTCCCACCCTTTAGACAACAGCATTTCTTGGGATTTAGTGACTGATCTGCAGGCCCATATGAGCTAAATTTGAATCTCCCACTATGTTTCAGGAATTACTTCACTGAAATTGCATGCATATTCAGAGACTAAATATTAAGTGGATTTCAGCCACAGCAATATCAAGACATTTGTTAGGCTAAAGGAGAGAGCATGAGGGAAAGGTAGGGGTGAGCCATGTAAAATTTCAATCTAAAATTTCCATTCTGCAGTCTCTCTTCCTATTTCCTATCTTCTCTCCTACTTCAAAATCCTGTTTGTTACATCTTCCATCTTAGCATAAAAAAAAAAAAAAGAAGAAAAAAATTGATGCCTAATTCTCTGTTCTACCTACAATAATCCCATTTCTTACTCCTTTTCCTATCTTCTCCCTTCTCAGCCCCAGGATTTTTATCTGAAGTCACTACATACTTCACCAGTAACCTACCATTGCTCATCACCTGCAGTGAATCACAAAGTCACTGCAGAAACTACTCAAGGACCTATAGCTGGCAGGGAGCAGTAGCAGCTTTCTGCATCTCCTTGCCCCAAAATGAGAGCCTACACAGACTGTGCCCTGCAGGTGAGCTGCAATGCAGTAAGTGCAATTTGCATTCAGTGGCCAGTGCCCATTGCTTCTCAGTAGTGACTGTTCACCGTTGGGAAAAATGGTCACTGCCAGCCACTGACTGGCAACCACCGTGTGCAGAAATGGGTCACCAATGCCTCCTATCACAAGATAAATAGTCACAGATTGCCCAAAGAGTGATAGATGCTTCACTCCTGGAAACATTCAAGGTTAGCTTGGGCAGGGCTCTGAGTAACCTGTTCTAGTTGAAGATGTCCCTGCTCATTGCAGGAGGTTGGACTAGATGACCCCTTAATTATTGTATGATTTTATTATTGTACTGAATAATATTGTATTGAATCCAAATTTGAAATTGCAAATATTGCAATAATACAGTTGACACTGATGGGCTGCAGCATGACAAATCCAGTCTGCATCACCTGATCAGATTACAGTGGTGAAATACCTACTTTTGTCAGGATAGACATCAACATTGATAGCAACTATTAATCAGATACGGCCCAAACTGGAAACAGACTATTACAAGTTAATGATAGGTAGTACCTTTCTAAGTACATTAAGTCTTCACTAATCAAGGCTAAATAATTAACTCGTACCAGCTTTTCTCCTCCTTTTGTTATCTTATGATATGCTCATGCCCAAGTTTTGCTCTTATATTTTGCTACACTATCCCCCCACCCTCTATTTAGAGTTTAGTAGTACATAACATTTGAGGTTCATTCACTTTCTACCTGCAATAACCAAACCAACTGAATTTCCTAAGCCCTTCTCTTCTTTTTGCCTCCTTCTTAAGGGTATACAGCCTATGCTCGCTTTAGAAGTTGTTCAGCAAAAGACTGGAGCAGTAGCCACAGCTAACTACCACCCAGGCAATGTTTACCTGTTACATCACTCTCTGCAAGCTTGACAGGTAGTAGTCTTGGTTTATGTCAAGAACAAGGAAGGCTAAGGAAATACCCTGATGTGTCACATGAAGTATTGGTTGCCTGAGGTTCATTTAGATTTGCAGTCTTACCCAAGGTTGTTTTCCTTAGAACCTAGATCACAATATTGTACTCCAGGTTGTTGTGTGGAGTTCTCCCTCTCCCCAGCTTGTTTTCCAGGTTCTATTGAAAATTTTTTGATATCCTGTCTAAGCAGAATTCCTTAAAAAAATAACTGATAAGAAAAGATCTTAAGTCAGATTCCAAAGCTCTGGAAAAATGAATTGTGAATCTCACATACTATGTTCTTATCCAACATTTTTAATCCATACGTTTTACTGAGGTCATCAGCTTGATTTGCAGTTTACAAATGTACAAAATGGGTAATGAAGTGAATGGATGTTCAGTAAGACAATTTCAGAGCCAGGAATGAATAACTGTGCTTGGAATCCCTTTCCAGTGTACTGTGTGCGCAATAATAAAGCGGTGTGGAAATGGCTGTGAAATGACAGAATCACCCCAGTTCAAGTGATTGTACAGAAAAGTTTGAAAAAAAGTAGAAAATTGAGCTCTAAGTGAGATATAAATCAAGAAGATAAACCAAATGTACCTTCCTCCTTTATTAACTTTCTTAAGTTATCTCTTACTACCATGAGACCAAGACCACCTATTTTAAATGCCAAGCAAACCCCTGCTAAGCAATAGACTCTTTCTTTGTAGGGCTGATGCTCTTGAATCCTCAGTAACTGGCAAGGCTTTCCCATATAGACTTTTTTTTTTTTAACTTTGTATTTTGAATATGTGATAAAGTTTTGCCTTTACAAGCAGAGGTATATGATTTTTAAAATTGGTAAAAAGCTCTGCACTAACATATGTGAAAAGATCAAGATGCAATTTCTTTTTATTATTCCTATTATTGCATTTTCCAACACAATGGCACCCTCTTTGGAGACATCGTTTGCAACAAACACTGATTTAATGTGCTACTTCACACACGCTCCACGTCCTCAGGTTAAAGATTTAAATTAATATGACAAGTAAAAAAATAAGAAATTCAACAAATCATCAGATAGAGCTATCCACACTGGGTATATTTTAGAGGGGGAAATAAATCCACAAACAGACAAAAAAACCCCACTTCAGCAGCCACAGCCTAGGCCAGATTTAATTTGCTTGATTGATCTAGAGATCTTTGAGCGCAAATTCATTATTCTCCTATTAACTATTATCATTGTTGGAATTTATAAGGGACCTGTAAACCTATTAAACTGGTCTTAAATGTTGCAATCCATTTATTGAACAGACTAGCAATGAAAAATTAATTATTAAATAACCACCACAGAAAAACATCAGTGGCCTTGTCACCTCAGAGCTAGATGGATAGCCTGTTACCTTCTGGAGAGGTGGGGCCCTGCAACACTCAAATATAAACCTTGGAAGGATAATGCTGAGTATGTCACTGCATAAGTCACATTTTTAATTTAATGTTTTTATAAATGTTAGATAGAATAAACTTATCCGGGCCTCACAGACTCAGTCTTAATAAATGAATTGGCACTCTTTCAGATGTAAAAAATGATCAGAGCTTCTCAAGGGCATCGGAAACCCTGAAGCATAAGACACCAGTAAATACAAAAAGCAAAGGCAGCATGGACAGTGATATATTTGCAAGCACTGCGGGTGAGCCAACACTTTCAAACTGCTGAGGCTAACAAAACAAGGGCAGTGAACTCCCAAAATGGTAAAAGCACCTGCAGTAAGAAGCTGTGCTTGAGTACTGTTGCACAAACATGTCCACTACTGAAAAAAAGTGGAAAGGGTGTGGGTTTATCACCCGCCTGCTACTATATTTCAAGATATGTTTGTTCATTTAAAATTTCATGAGCAGTATTAATAATTTATTTTTCTCCTGTCCTTTAATTTTCTAAGACTAGACTTTGAAAACAACAGTCATGGAGAAGATATATTCTCTCCCTCCTGTACAGTTATCTACAGAATGTTCACTTGTGTTTCCCTGTAGAACTGCTGTCATTAGTAATATTTCATCTGGCTAGGAAAAATGGTTACAAGTTCTTAAGTCAAAACCAATATGCCCCTGTCCTGGCACATCTCTCCAGAGACAAGATTTCTGCAAGCGGCTCCATTTCGAAAACATTTGGCTTACATAAGGCAGGACGGCTCAACACGAACACTCAGACACTGAAAGGCTTTCACAGCATAGCTGAGGTGCCCTGTATATTTCCACAGACACCAAGCTAAATGATTGCAAATGGCTGTTAAAATGGCCATAAAACTGCCCTTCCTCACATTGTCAAACAAAAGAAAAACAGACAGCATGCTTTTTTCCCAGAAATCTAAAATGTTGGTGTTCAATTGCTGTTCATCTCACACTGCCACATGTTCCAAAGTTAGCCAGCACATGAACAACAGGTTCCAATAAGCAATGTGCAAAACCACAGAAAGCAGTGAGTTGAGCTAAAATTGTCTTCTCCTGCACTCTCTGCTGTTTTAATTCGTGCAGCTGGCATCCTCTTGCTGAATACACAAGAGCATTTGAATAAGAAGGTAAAAAGGAAGAGGAAGAGAAACTTCCTTGGAGTCTGGCGTTCTTCCAGAAAGCCAGGAAGAAAATTCTCAGCATGTAAACACTATAAAGGAAAGTGAATGACAAAACAAAACACACAATTGTGCTGATAAGTTCTGAATAATGAAAGAAAACTTGTAATTATGCTGATAAGTTCTAAATATATGATATTCTTGGTCTAACTACATGACACTTGCACCCCACTTATGAGTCCTACAACTGATGTGAGAGGATATTAGAAGGACTTTATTCATCAAAAAGTGAAACGTGACTTCACATAGACATATGGTTGCATGGAAACACAAGCAGTGAGATGAACTTGCTACCAGTAAAAGATGACAAAAATTAAGGCTGAGCTACGCTATATCTAATCCTATCTGTTTTTAACTGGCCCAAGGAAATATATTTTAGCCTCAGACAAGCAGTCACATTTTATAACTGAAACTACATATTTATAGGGAAACTTAATTTTTTTTTAATTCAAAATGTAAAGGAAAAAGCATGAAACAAAAATGTTTTTTCTCTTTCATTCCATGAGGGTAGTAACTTAGACAGTGATCTCTCCTGAAGTGTACATCACTGGATTCAAGAACAGAAACTAGTTTTGACACTATTATGCCATGTATTTATATGAAGAATACATTTGCTTCAATAAATAAATTAGATAATTAATATCCTGAATGTAATTTTGTATATGTTTTGGCTGGGATAGGATTAATTGTCTTCACAGTAGATTGTATGGTGCTATATTCTGGACTTATGACCAAAGCACTGTTGATAACACCCACGTTTTACGTATTTCTAAACTTGCACCGCTTCAAGACCTCTGCTTTTCCTGCATCCCACCAAACCAATAGGCTGGGGCTACAGAAGTTGGGAGGGGACATAGCTGGGACAGCTGACCCCAAACTGACCAAAGGGATCTGCTGTACAACAAGATGTCATGCTCTGCGTATCAAGTTTTGGGTAGAAGAAGGAAAGAGGGACGTTCCGAGTGATGGCATTTGTTTTTCCAAGTCCCATGTTACACATGATGGAGCCCTGCTTGTCTGGAGATGGCTGAACACCTGCCCACCCACAGGATATGGTGAATGAATTCCTTGTTTTGCTCTGCTTGTGTGAGTGGCTTTTGCTTTCCTATGAAACTTAATTTATTCCAACCTACGAGTTTTCTCACTTTAACCCTTCTGATCTCCCACCACTGTGGGGGAGTGATCAAGTGACTGTGTGGGGCTGAGCTGCCTTCTGGGGTTAAGTCACAGCAAGCTTTTCATTATTCTGGTAACAGGTAAATCAATTTTTCTTTTTCTTTTTTCTTTTTTTTTTTTCCCATTATAATGCATCAACCACTTTTGTAAGTGGTTTTCTTCTTTATTTCCAAATCACCTTTGGTGGTGGTAAGGTAGACAGATTCAGATTTAAAGGGAGTTTAGACACAGTTTCAGCTACTAAGTGAAGCCAATTGCTTTAGCTGTTTTTGAGGTATACGCTACTTCGTAATTCAGACATTCAAAAAAATGTTTACACTTTGAAGGAAGAGTGTGTACATAAGCACGGAAAATAAATACGTTTAGTGTGGATGTTGTAAGAGAGCAGAAAATCAAGGACAGCATAAGTAGCTCAGAATGTTCCAGCTGAATCTAAACTTAACGCTCTCAGAACATGACTCCATGTTCTGCCCAGCCCATGTGTCCTATTTCCTGTCCAGGTTTATCAGGACACTAACAAGAGAAGTATAGGAAATGTCTTCCTGTAGCCAAAATAAAAACCTTGCATCATGTTGGGAATGTGCTCCATGACATTTACAGGGTTGATATGTTCCATGCTACAGATATATTCAGTGTCCGGCTCCTGCTCCACAGTGAAGTGGTAGTGCTGGAATGAAAGGGCTTAAATCTTTACTCAAGAGCAAAGAGAGTCATGACTGATTGCAGTAGTTGTTACCCAAGGATACATTTTTAATCTGATATATGTGAACAATCTATTAAAATGACACAAAAAAAGCATGGAAAGTTAGGCAAGGGAAGAACTATAAAGTGATAGGTACAATAAGAAGCAATAATTAATTTTTTTTCCAATTCTTTAACATTTGAGATTTTTTTTAGAACTGTAAAAACCTCATTAATTTAATAATTAAAAAGCTCACATAGCCAAATACTTGACACTGCAACAGGTGTCAGTTCACTTTCTCTCTATTAAGAGGCAAAATTTATGAGCCTATCTAAAGAAAACTGTAGCCATCAGGCATCGAATAGTGACTGTGCTTTTCTGTAGCTAATAAAAACCCGCATGTTTTTGTTGAATACCATAAATGGCCATATAAATTAATTGCAGTATTTTCAGGCAGCAGGCAACATGCCTAAATACTTTTCTTGAATGTTACCAAGTCATAGAATGCAAGCTGAAATTAGAACTTCTCTGCTACTAAACAGATATACAGCTGAAGCCTTCTATACAGTAAGACCAAACAGACTTATAATAACTGACATTGAATGCTAAATTTCATCCACAGTCTAATATGCACTTATATATATATATATATATACATATATATATGTGTATGTATGTATGTATATATATGTATATGTATATATATATATATATATGTAAAATGTCTTCAACAGATGGCCCAGGACAAATCTAACCCCAAATCTAAAATATCACACAATTTAGGAAACCCACATATGATCAAGAAATATTGCTCTAGTCCAATATAGTGTACTTTTGTAAAAAGAGCCACTAGAAATATATTGATATCAGACCATCTGTACTATTAGTTGTTACAATTAGGAAACCCTAAATCAACAACTGGTGACTCATATATTAGCTTTACCAAAACCAAACATATGAACTTTCAAAACTGTGTCATCATATCAATTTACAATGAATCAGCAAACTAAGGTCCATCAAAGAGAACAGCAAGGGAAATAACAGCTCTACTGATTTTAACAGAAGAATTTGCTTCCCATTTCTTCCCAATCAATAATTCTTATTTTTCTATTGTACACTTTCTTTAACATGCTCAATAGTGACAGTTTCTAATGGAAAATTTCTGAGATATCTAGATCTCAACAGATGATTACTTGTCACATGTTTTATCCTACACAAAACAAGGTAATGAATGAATAGGTAGATAGGTAAAAGGATAGGTACAAAGCATTAGTATGTGTGTACATATAAATATCCATACTTGACAAGAAAATTTTGTAGCAATTCCATTAAATGCCAAAAAGTCTTCTAAATAGATGTTAAATATAAATTAAAAAAAAAAAAAGGTTTGTGACATGTAGGATGTTGTCCTTCAGTAACCTTTGGTTTTGAGAATGAAAAATTGAGATTTGTCATCCACTTGTACTGTGACTAATGAGCTAATAAATTTACAGATAGATGAATGCAGAATTCTTGATTTCTCTTTAAAAACGTGGCTACAGCCTAAATTAATTTTTTCAATAAAATTGTGAATACAATAAAACACAGTAAAGCCTTAAATACAGTGAAAGGACTATGTTTTCAAGAACTCTACCAACCTCTTATAAACATAAGTGAGACTTTACTGTGGTACCATTACTCATGAGTATAAACACTTTCTCTTTTACTAAAGGCAAACTATTTTAAAAACAAATTAATTCCCAAAAGTTGTGTATATTATAAATTCTTTCACACATGGAAATTGTAAGGGATTATAGATTGTAGTACATGTTATAGAAAGAAAGAATTATTATCCTTCATGACTTTGAGCAGGTAATTTCATTCTTTCTTCTCCCCTTTGCCTCCCTATTCTTCACCTATGAATCTTATTTTTCTTGTAAGCTCTTTGAAGAAGGAATTATTTATACTTTACTGTACTTTAACCCTTCAGTATTGACTGGGGACTACAGGAACAATTGTAATGCAGATACAACAAATGGATGTACAGATAGTCACAGCTGAAAGTGTTATACCTACACTATTGTTACAGTTACCCATGGAGATGCTTCTTGGTTTAGAGCATGTGCTACAATGAGAAAATTGATCTTCCTTTTGTCAAAAAACTCCTAATAATTTCTAATAGCTTCTAAAGTTCACTACAGACTTACTTCATTTATTGTCCTTATCACTCCTTATTCCTCCCTTTCTCTCTTCACTTGTCTTCTTTCTGTCCCTCTACAACATATTGCTACTGTGGGAGGTATTCACACTGTCTAACTTTAGTCAACTAATTTAGGGCTCTGAATCACCCTCTTTGAGTGCCTACATCTCATAGAATATGACTATATATGGAATAGACATTTTTTTAACTCAGGTGTTCTAATATGTACTTTTTTCAAATACCCAAAGTAGCTTGGCCTAGGTGGCATTAAAATTCCACTGTATAAAGCAATGCCTATCAACAATAAGCAAATTTATTAACAGACTGGGTTACAGGTACTTTTGCATTAGCTTGGCACCTCATTTTCCTTTTTTCTCACCTAGATTTAGTGAAGTAAGCACACTAGCTGTAGCAAAGTATAAAAGAAAAAAATTTCAAATTGAAAAATAAAAGATTAAATGGAAATGGTATCTACTCATGGAATTTGCTTAAATATCCATAGAATTTAAAAAGCAAGTGCCTGCTCAATAAATTGCTGCATTCGGCCAAGAAGGCTACAGCTGTGAGCAAGACAGTACATCAGTCCCACGCCTAACCATATCTTGACCTTTCTTCTGAGTCTGTCAACAAAGGTGCCAATTAGAGCAATGATTTAGAGCAACACATTTTGCGTTCTGCTAAACACAACTGTTACCAAGGGGACAAAGATCATGCATTTTGCTTAATGCTGGATGTCCGACTGGCTCAATACTGATCTTCCACTGACAACCACTTTGGTAAGCCTCAAGCAGGTAAGTGCACCACCCACATACTTTCTTTTGATCTCTTGGGACAGAGAAAAGCTTATCCTGTAAATATCTGAATGATTTCCTGGTACATTGTTCATTTTGTTTAGCTTATCATCCCTCACACACAAACTCAGTCATCTAAGAAATTACTAAATTCTTTTTGTATCAGGACAATGTTAACGCTATTTGTTTCCATATATCACAACTAATATACGGCCATAAATTATTCATCCTAATTCAACATAATGAGAGCTGCAAGCTAGGTATTCAAACTTAGCTTCTTGAAAGCTTCCCCTTCAACCAAGCCATAATAAAAGGCTTATCAACATATGGATTGCCTATCAAATTATTTATTTAAAAAATGGTAAATTAGATAAGGTGATGAGAGACAGAAAAAGAATTTTTTTTCTGAGTTGTACAATGAATGCATGTAATTTTGATGAAACTTAGAGAGGCAAGATGAAAACAATGTATAGTTCAATATGAACTGTCCATAGAATAAGAAAAAGAAGCGAGTTATGTACCAAGAGTAGGGAAAAGACTATGTTACAGTCTTAAATACAAGAGTAAACTTAATCTTGGAGTTCCACTAACACGAGAAATGTTGGTGATCTATAAACAATGTAATATAAAGACCACAAATTTAGTTTGAGTGCATAAGAAAATATTCAGCTGACGCAGGCATACAAATGATTACTTTGAAAGAAGTCAGGCCTTTCTATCTGAAGTTCACCAATTAAAAAGTCCCATATATATATATCTTCCACATTTATATAATAACACAATTACTATTAATTCATATATATCTAAATTTCAATCAAAGTAAGTGGAACTACTCAACACAACCTTGTTTGTCCATTCTGATCAGATCTGCTTCCATCACAGCAATTACTATGAACTGACCATCTAAGGAGAAGCACAGATGTGTCCAAGTAGGCTTTTGGTACAAGAAGAATTTCAAACTGAATCTGCAGTAGGTTTTCAATAGAAGTATTTTAAACTGAATCTGCATTAAGGTATAAAAACTGACATTCATCATAGGCCTACTTACTTGGATTTACCAAATCCTGGGAGGTGGGAAGAACTTACATAACATACTCTACTTTAAATCTCACATATCTCCGTCAATGTTATGAAAAAAACTTCAAACATTGGGCTAAAATTTACAAGGCAGTTTAGACATGTTTGCATGCAAACTAGCTACTGCTACATTAAAATTCTTTTACAGTTAGGCACAGGATTAACAAGTTTCTTTGCCAGTTGTCTCATTTTTAAAATAAGCACTATGTCTTTTTTTTGGGGGGGGGAGGTTTGAGGTTTTTTTGGTCTTATGGTGAGAAAAAGTGTATTGTATAACAGCAAGCTATGATGTAACGATGATCAACACTTCTGTCTGTATTTTAAATCTTTAATTGCTTTCTTGCAACTAGACTGGACCAAAAAAGAAAAAAAATCCAGTACCTTGAAAATACACATTCTTTTGAAGTTATGAAAAGAAGCTAATTGAACTGTTATATATATTTTTAAACTGTAAAGAAAAAGACAGTAAAAATTTTTTTGCTTTTCTCTTTGGGGATTTCTTCTTCCCCTGCCTCCTGCAGCTCTAATTTACTATTGTAAGCTAGAACAGCACTAAGTTATACCTGCTTAATGGAATATGAATTGGAACCTAAAAGTTAAATGCCAATCTGATTTCACTGTTCAAAATCAATGAAATCTGAAATTTAACAAAAAACAGATGAACAATGAGAGACAAGTTAATGAGTGAAGCTATCATAGCTACAATTGCTTCTATTAAGTTGCATGCTAAAGATTTGCCTTTGAAAGAAAAATATTCATTCAGTAGAAGCAGTTTTTTTACAAAACTACAGAGATAAATACAACATAGAAATCTTCAGGCTAGAGAATATTTTGAATTTTATTTCTTTTTTTTTTATGGTTTTACAATAAATGGCCAGTAAGAGCTTGGGAATACACCACAAAAGTTTGCAATACTGTATTTAATTTTGATAGGAAGGAAAACTGATTCAGCCCTGGGTTCCATACCAATTGGGAAAATCCAAAGGAGGCAGTCTGAGAGTTGTGTTTTCAAAAGGCAATCTGTTCTATGAATGGACAGCATTTACACACCTTTTGGTATCATTAACATGTTGTTAATGATACCCTAATACAATTAAAAGAATAATTAATATGGAAGAAAATTATGTGGACATCTTGTGCACAGGCAACTTTCAAGTATCTTGTAAAATTTTTCAAATTATGAAGATAGAAGTTTCTTTTATTAAGATTCAGCTAGAAGAGCATTTTCTTGTCTAACAGATAAATGACATGATACCTTGTATGTTCCCTGTCAAATACTTGATTTGATAGATTCTCCATTTCTCAAAGTGGTATTGGTATGGAAGAAAATATTTGAAGCTAATGCAATAATTAATGTATCTGTCCATCTAGCTTTAGTGTTTTCGCTATTTTCTTCTGGGAACCATATATAATTCTGCTCTGAGAGCTTTGACTGCGTGGTTTAAGGATCATGGTTTGTCTTACATAGACAAGTATAATTAAAAGTGTCAGGAAAAGGTCAATGCCTTTGAAAAATAGAGTGCCATCAAAAAAAAAAAAAAGGGGGTAGCAAAATCCCAAGTGATTTTAGACTGCTCATAAAAAACAGCTTTTCAACAGTATCTTTGTCATATTTGGAAGAAATCTGAGTTCCACTTCAATAAAAAAAGAATTCCTGTTGGTTTTACTGATATGATTTTTAACTTTAAGTGATATAGTAAGAAAAAAATAGAAAAAATTGCATATGTTTATGTCTCTGTGATTGCTGCTATGTGGAAAATCCCCATTAAGGGCAGTAAAATATTGTCTCTTGATCAAGTTCTTGATCAAGTATAGGACAGCTGACTATCTTACACATATACTTCTATGGCTGTAAACTTCAGGGGAAAAAAAAAAGCTAAATTCAGACAGGTTCTCTTTTGTGCCTCATAATTCAATTAGTTTGTTTAGCCTAAAGAAAAATATAGTCGATAAGAAATTGAAATGCAAAGGTACCAAAACCACCACTCAATTCTGCTCCCAGCAGTTATGATCCAATCTTGATGTTTTTCTTGTCACAGATTTCAGAATGAAAATGGACTTTCCAAATAAACAAGTATTTTAGCCAATATCATCCTTAGCAGTTTATTCCCACTGTGATATTTCTCTCACTGTCTTGGATGTTAAAGTAATAACCATTGATACCACTCCCCAGAAAGGAGTCATTACTTTGGACTAACAGCATAGAAGGGTAGAAAGTATTAAAACATTCTATTTGAAAAATGCAGTGTTTCCTGTGGATTCTGATACTACACTGGGGAACATATGGGGATGCACAGCCTTTTAAGGAAAGAAGAGAACCAACAAGTATGTCTGAAAATATGAAAACATGAATATATTCAACTTAATTATTATATATATTCTAGAGAAAAAGGAAAGAAAAAAAGAAATCCAGCAAAGAAAGAAGTACAGATTCTTCCCTGAAATCTTATAGCAATATAGGTTTATTTCAGAAAGCATTTTAATACTTATTTATTGATATATTTTATCATGGTGGGTTTACATGAAAAATAGTGGGCTACAGGCTTTATTTAGTGAGTAACAGCTTCCTAGAGGTGTTTAAAAGTATTCTGTGACATTCTCCCTAATGAAAAAGCACCACTGAAAAGGCATATATTTATCTCTTAATACTACCTGATACACACACATTTCAAGAGATATATTAATCCACAGCAATTGCAAAGCACAGATATTTTCGGTATGAAGCCAGCAGCAGGCAAGCATTGTCACTGTTTTCCGTATGCATAGTTTCCACAAAACTCTGCCTCCAATCATTTTATGTTATTTTCTTAGGTTTGGCTGGCAAACTGCAAAGACTGACATAACTTTTTATTAGGTTGCTGCTTATTTGCAAATCTATTGTGAAAAGCATTCAGCTTTGAATTGTTGCAGTGAGCTTATATTTTGGTATGATTCTTTTCCTCTAAATTAAATAAATGACACACAGTACAGTTCTGTTCTTATATTCGATGCAAAAGTGTCATTAATATAACATTATGTTCACTAATAGGTGTGACTGTACAATTTATGTTCTATCTCTGTCACTTTCTTATGCTGCACAAGACCCGTGGTATTTTAGAGCCTTCCAAAATTAAGTGAAGAGCACTGAGTTTTCTTCCTATTCTTCCTTCAAATAAGAAACTCTATTTATATTTTCAATTGTGCTATATACTGGTAATTTTTGTGTTGCTATGAATGAGAAAAAAGGTCACAGTGGCAAGCTTTACTGTTACTCTCTTATAATTCTGCATCCTATATTTTACTGTATCAAAGTAGCTTACTAAAGGAAAAAGAATATATGTAGTATAAATACTCTTATACACAGAGATATATAAGTGTGCATATATGTATACATATGTATGTATAATTGGTCCATAGATTATATTCCATTTTTTCTCATCTCATCAGGCACCAGCACTAGTTATTGAAGGATTACTGACATTTTTGCAGGATTGTTCACAAATTAAATACCTGATAGCTCTTGTCACCTGTTAACTGTTGTCAACCTCCGTTCCACCCAAAACACTTTAGATTAGGGTTGGGTGGACTACAGTATGGAAAATACTGGATTTATGTCAGATAAACTATGGGAATATGTCCTTATAGTTCCTTTACCAAACAGGTAGGGTCTGAGTTGCAGGTGTCTGATCACATTTCCACTCTTATGTTCAGCATCTCTTTTAGTGTCCATTCTGGGTTCAAGGCAGTGGCATGCATCTGTGCAAGGTGTCCCAAGCAGTCTTAGGAGCCTTCTCTGGGCAAGCAATCTTCTTGGTGAAGAAAGATGGTGAAGTCTGTTGCATACTGTAGGCAGTCAGGGTTGATGAAGCACACATAGACTCTCTCAGGGAGAGGATGGAGAACACTTGAGAGAAAGAGAGAGAGATACCAGGAAATAAGCAGGCCTAGGGGAGGTCAGGAAGTATAAAGCCTCAAAATAAGTTTGCCCTTCCGCTTTCCAACAAGAACTTTAGATATTCCAAATTTTAAAATATCTTGATTCATATCAGATTGTGAAAGAAAATTTTGAAAATTAACTGTCAAGACCATACAACTAGTTTGCTTTTTCCTTATTTTCATGCAAAGTCATAGGTATAAGAAGTAGACTAATATACTCCTGCCTATTGGGACTGACTATATTCCTCATTTGTAGAATTATTACCTCGACAATGCTAAGAACTGTTATGTTAAAAGCTTGCTCCCATCTTGATTTTGAACGTGTCTGCCCAATATGATGAATTAATTACATTTCCATCCTCTGTCCTTAATTTCCATACTTGTAGTTACAAACAGGATGGTTGTCTCTCAAATATTAAGCTGTAATTGTGAAGGCAACTTGGCCCTTAACCTTGTCAGAGTAATTGAATAAATGTGGCAACAACAATGTTCCTCTCAAGAGACTCAGTCTCCATCTCAGTCAGAGACTCATTTTGGGATAGGATGCAAAATGAAGCAAAACTTTTCTCAAAGATTAAAAAAACAAAAGCATATATATTGTCAATTTTCACTATAGCAAAAATTCAACAGCAGGGTGCTTCAAGGGACCATACAAGAACCAATGTATTCATTAATGTTAAAAAAAGAAGTGAACAGCAATTCAGCCAAATTTACAAATAAAATCCTGTTAACCAAGTCTGAATAAGACAGGAAGCCTGAGACATAACTGACCAAGGGAGATGAGTAGCCCCGTTAAAAGATGTGAAAATAATTTATTTAAATGAAAAATAAGACCTATCAAGAAAACAAATAATCAAACAAACAAAAAACCCAACAAACAAACAAAAAACCAACCAAAAAAACCAAAACCTAAACAAAGAAACCTAAACCTACAACAGATAATTATTTTTTTTTTATCAGAGATCTCAATTACTAGCACCATCTTAGGAAAAACACCTGGGTCTCACTGCACACAGCTCAATGAAGAGCCCTGCTTGATGAGCAGCTGCAGTTAAAAAAGCACATAAAATTTTCAGATGCATAAGAAATGAGGTGGGGAATAAGAAAGAAAGAAAATATGTCATTATATGAATCAATGATTTTCCCTTCTCTGGAATAGTGTGAAGTACTGGTCACCCCATCACAAAAAGATATTACTGAATTAGAAGGTATTCAGAAAAGAGTGATTGTGATAATTAGGCATATAGAGAAGCCTTCATATGAAAAGACTGAAAAAAACTGGAATTGTTAACCTTAGGGGGAAAAAATGAATAAGGAGGGATATGATGAAAGTATAAAAATGGTAAGTGGCAAAGAGAAAATAGATCAGGAGCTTCTGTAGTCCTGCGTCTCATAATTCAAGAACAAAAGGACACTAAGTGAAAGTGAAAAGCAGAAGCTCCAAACCTTATAAAAGAACATACTTGTTAATGCAGCACATAATTAGATTATGGAACTCAATGCCACAGGATGTCACTGATGTCAAGACCTCACCAAAATTCAAAGAAGGACTTGGCACTTACAGCTCCTGATATTCTTGAGAATCTTATGCTGACTAACTGCTAAAAGGTTTTGAAAGAGAGGTTATGTGCCATATTTAATTATTTAAATGACAAAAATTTAAAAAATATTTTGGGGAAAAGTTCCTTCTAAGTGGATTTTCCCATCGCTGGCTGTTTGATTATTCTGTTCTTTTCTTTGTTTGTTATGCTGGCATTTTTACTTGAGACATCTGGGAAGTCTTGGAGAGAGGCTGTGTAATAGTGAATCACTATTCTGTTCTAATTACTATTATCCCACTACTACCCCAGTATCTTAGTATCTCCTGTGAAATCTTAGTAATAGGACATTGGGTTTCCCCTTCGCAGAATAATTGTCTTATGCTCTATTGTATTCCACTCCAACCCAGTTAGCCAACTGGGTTTGTTACCCATTGTCAACTAGTATAACCATTGCTGTAAGCATGTGCATGTGTTTGGAGCAACTGTGAAACTTCTAGTTGCAGAACCAAATATATTTTTGCTGTGACAGCTTTACAATTGATTCTGTGTGTCCCAATTGTCTTCCAGCCCTATCTTAACCTCCAGCTGTGCTATCGACATCTTGCTCCACATCCTGCATCTGGAAAACATATGCCATCTCTCTAAAACTGAGGCACTCTAGTTTTTAAACTTACTATTCTCCACAGTTTTCTTACCACATTTTTCTCCTTTCTGCCTGCCTTGCTGCTCAGTGAGATAAAGTATTCTTTTTCCCATTTTTGTTCTTATACTATTTATTTTCTAATTCATTAGCTTTTTCTTTACCTAGTTATTTTCTATATGAAGGCTTTCAGTGCAGGTAAACAATGACAGGCACAAGCATAAAAGAACTTCTCAGATCAGATCTTAAATTGAAAACTGAATCAAAAACAGAGTGTGAGAGATACTTGGTAGAAGCAGGAACACAGATTTCAAACAGCATTCTCAAACAGGTCTTCCTCCCACTGTAATTTATTTCATTACATGCTCAAAGCTAGAGGGGAGGGAGGCAGGAAGAAAACCTTTAAGTATCTACCCATGTAGCCAGCAAAAAACCTGCTAAATTCTCTGGGGGTTTGGGGGTAACTGCAAAGTAAGTGAAGATATTGGGAGCGGGGGCACATAGAACAGCTGTGCTTGCGGGGCCAACTGGGGGCTGTACATGCCTCGAGGAGAAGTAACATTCAGACAGTGCTTACAAACTGGACACTGCAGAAAGACTGTGAAGATACATGACCAACGGATAACACCTGAAAGAAGACAGGCAGCCACAACTGAGCTAAGATGTGACTAGCTACCCTACAGAAACATATGATGTCCTTTGTCTCCTTCTCTTCCCCAACAGCTTCTACCACTGAAGGTTTTCAAGATGAAATGTTGGAGGCTGCCAGGTAATCCCATCAAAGTTCTCCTTCTCACAAAAGGCTAGGTCTTTGAAGGTCCCTTCCAACCTGGGCTGTTGTATCATTCTATGAATTGGCACTGTATATATTAGTACACAGTCTTGGTACTATTATCCCTAACTTTCACATGCATGCCTCACTAACTATAGTCCAATAATTATTTTCTCTTTTTTTCTATTTCAGGATAAAAATACTAAAGCAGCAAAAATAGGTAATGCTCTACCTCTCACATATTGAGCTGGTATATCACACACAATGCTACAAAGCACCATGCAGATTACATATTTGTGTTGTCCTTGGGACATCCGCTTTGCACTCACCATATGGTTTAGATGTGCCTGTGGGTTTACAGCTAGACTCCAAGACTGATTTTAGGCTGAGCTCAATCCACAGGACACATACTGGGAACACTCAGACATAAATACATTATTATAGTACATTCAATATCAAAAGAGGAGGACCTCGTTAGCAACAATATGGAATTTAATTTTAAAAGCCTAGAAGAAATGTATCCTATATTATGTGGGATAATAAAAAGTATGAATACTGCTATTCTCACAGGAATAAGAGTTTTTTTCCAATCTATGAGTATTTACAAACATTAATTCAGAATAATTAGTATGTTTATTGTTCTTCACCTTTTAAATTTTTAAAATTTAATTCTCATTGCTTACAATTCCTCCATCATACAACAAGGAAATATCTTTAATTTGAAAGGCATCTAAAAGCAAAATAGTGCATTGTACTTTTTCTTTTTAAGTACTACATAAATGAAAAGAAAATATTAAATGATGCACAAATACTGTATTTTCAGCCATATTTTGGCCATTTTATTTTACTAAAACTCACCTAGCTTTAACTTTTCTTCCTGAAAATTCATAGTGTGAAAAGAAGTAGCAGACCACCTGATCAGGAAGAGCAAATTTACCTAAATGTTTATTATTTTGCAACAAAAGGTTTCCACCTAGATATTCATGCTCCCATTTCAAGTCTGCCAGCCTTCCTTTAGAAGTCCTCTGTTCTAAATCTTGTCACCAGTTAAAAAGCATGGCCTGAAGTCAAGAAACATTTCCATATGAAAAATTTACACAGTTACTGAAAAAATATTCTAACTAATTTGCTTTCCCCTTCTTAGCAAACAAAAATAAATGTCACTTGACTATTAAAACAAAAGATAAAATATTTCATTATGGTTATGCGAAATTAGGTTTCCCATATTACCTCATTCTTGCTACACAAATCCATGCTATTGTCCTGTTTTGCATATTGAAATGAAACAACACTTTTTTCCCCATATCTCACATTAAGTCTGTGCTCTTTTTTTATAATTGTGTCTGGTATAGACAAAAACACTTCTCTTACCATCAAAAAATCTTCTTATGTTGGAATTTTAAGTCAATTAGAATAGGTAGACATGCATGGAATGAAATATGGATGCGATAGATTTCAGTTAAAGATCTTAGTTAAAGAAAGGACACTTTGTTATGTTTCGTGTCACTGTAGGGCACTTGATTTTGGTTGGGGTTTTTTTGTTTTTTTGTTGGGTTTCTTTATGGCACTGTATACTTAATAATGAGCTTTGGAAGAAGTACCAGTGCATACCATCCAATCTGCTTCCATTATGGCAAATGTCTTTTAAAAACAAAAAAGAGAATTTTGTGCCTATTTTGAAAGGCAAAAATCTGATGTGCAGAATGTTATAGGACCCCATTCAGCAGTTCAAAAGCTGGAATTTCACTTACCCAATTACAAGTTAGGCTTCAGGACTAAAGGTGAAAGTAAGAGATGCTCTTAAACCAAAGGCCTACTGAGTTTTATGCTCTCCAATCTATTACAACTTTATCTATATAAATTAGAAATAATATTCAATCCTATGCAGAACTCACACACTTGCTTGTAGCTTTCGCTACACTTTATTTGGGATTTGACATACAACACACTCTATCTTCAATCCAAAAGAGATTTTTTTTTTCCTTTCAGTGCAGAGATTGAGCTATGCTTAATGGTTCTGAATTGGTTTTCCTAAGGCTGAAAAGCTCCTTTTTTTCTCAGACATTTAAATCAGGAATGGTGATTGGAAGACACCAATGACAAAGCAGAGCTTTTTTTATTTTGTAGTTTTCTTAAGGACATAAGTAACATTTCCATGAAAATAGTTAAGCAATCAGAAAAGCTTAAATATACTTAACATTAAGTCTAAACATAACTAATACCTAAATATAGTTATAAATGTAACTTGCACTTATGATAAATATATGTTTTATGCATCTATGCCTTTAAAAAAAGAAATCCTAAAATAAACCACAGGGTTCCAGCAATAGCAAAGATAATAACAAATTCTCTGCTTCTATTGTCCTAGCATAAATTTGTCTCTGGGTATTACTGCATAGAATCAAATCTGTTACTATTTCCTTTGTCCACATTAAAATTTTCCAGTATGAAAGTACAGGTAATATCAGATTTGTAACAGCTTCCACAAAATCACTCATGTATCAAAATCAACCTCGATTCAGGATTCTGAAGTGAACAAAGGTTCAGATGTGCAACCCTTATCCATATAATTAATCCCATGATATTCACTACATTCATATAAGTAATTACTTAAGTAAGGGGTTTGTAGGTGAGGCCTGAAATTGTAGATTTTGTTCTTAGCCAGTAGTTTATGCATGTATATATTTTTATTTTTTTTTAAATAATTTAAAATTTAAAATTTTAAGTCCTTCTACATTTATCCAGGAAGGTCAGATTTGGAAGGTTTAAGTTTATAAGGGGCACTACAGACCGGCCATCCTATGCTATGCAGTGGAAAAAACTACATAAAATATCTTGGGTTTTTGTTTCCCTGAGATTAAAATTGCTAGTTAGAGGAATTATGAAAATGTAAAGCAGTCTCTGAGATAAGAAGACATTTATAAACCACTGCAGAGATAGACATTCTGGATCATTCTTTTCTGTAGTTCATGAAATTTAGTGCATTTTCAGTTCATGGTAACCAGAGTTTTCTCTTGAACTATTCTTCTTCATTTGCCTTCTAATCTCCAAAACTGTCAGTATTCAGACATAAGAACATTTTTTTTCCCAGCTCATTCATTTCTTCCAAAAGATCTCAAAGAAAAAAGCAGAAAATTATTTATCTAGAGATGGATGAAAGTGGACACTCTTGTCACATTTTTAGTAAGGTTGTAGATGACACCAAGTTGGGTGGGAGTGTTGCCTGTTGGAAGGCTCAGCAGAGGGATCTAGAAAGGCTGGATCAATGGGCTGAGGTGAATTGCACAAGGTTAAACATAGTGAAGTGCCAGGTTCTGCACTTGGGTCACAAAAATCTCATTCAGCCCTACTGTTTTGGGAATGAATGGCTAGAAGGATGCCCAGCAGAAAAGGATCTGGGCTGCTGGTTGACAGCCAGCTGGACGTGAGCCAGTGTGTGCCCAGGTGGCCAAGAAGGCCAATGACATCCTGGCCTGTATCAGCAACAGTGTGGCCAGCAGGACCAGGGCAGTGATTGTCCCTCTGTACTGGACACTGGTGAGGCTGCACCTCAAATCCTGCATTCAGTTTTGGGCCCCTCACTAAAAGGACGTTGAGGTGCTGGAGGGTGTCCAGAGAAGGGCAAAAAATCTGATCAAGAGTCTGCAGCCGAAGTCTTAAAAGGAGCAGCTGAGGTTACTAAGGTACAAAGGCAGCCAGGTAAAAATGAGGTTCAGAGATGAATTTATCACTCTCACAAGTATCTGAGAGGATGCTGTAGCCAGGTGGGGATTGGTCTCTTCTCCCAGGTAAAAAGTGACAGGATAAGAGGAAATGGCCTCAAATTGTGCTGAGGGAGGTTTAGCTTGGAAAATATCTCAGAGAAAGGGTTGTCAAGTATTTAAACAGGCTATCCTGGGAAGCTGTTGTGTTGCCATTCCTGAAGGTATTTAAGACAAGTAGTTGTGGCAGTTACTGACGTGGCTTAGGAATGGACTTGGCAGTGCTGGGTTAATGGTTAGACTCAATGATTTTAAAGGATCTTTCACACCTAAATGATTCTGATCCTGCAAAATTCTGGCATGGGATGTCCTAAACATAGAGAGTCCTAAACATGTTACAGTCTGATATTTTTCAACTTCTAGATAAGGAGGGAAGTTATATTTGGGGTACAGATATTCTGTCCTCCACCCAAGCTCTAAAAGAACTGAGACTCAGAATCATATAGTCATGGCTATTCCAAGTGGCTATTTCGGAATTGTGGCTCTTTGTGTAAAATTATATGATTCTGATTAGTTATTTAGTTCTGCAATTCCCAAGTGCTAGCACAGGCTGCAATTGCCACATTGTAAGTCAAAAGCCAAAGGATAAGCTCTCTGTGGTAAATGAGATGATGGCTGAAAACCTGAGAGCTGGCATTTGGCTAAACTGAAGATTTGTATAGGACAAACAGGACTGAGAAATAATCTTAATCAACTGTGGACAATTTTTGACAGAGATAACAAAAAAATGTTATTGATCTGGCCAGCCTTAACATTATCTTGCACTCTCCTTAATTACTATGGCCAAATTAGAAGTAGTATCCCTTATGAAATTGTACATGCCACCAAATTTCCATACAGTTAACTCCAAATAATGAATAGCCTCCAGAACGACCTTTATGCGTAACTTTGTATACTTTTAACAATTTTTTTCCTAAAACAATGGCTAGGATTGTGACTCTTGGCCTTAACAGAAATCAGCAGCAGGTGTACATTGTCCAAAAGAAAACTAGCATCCAGTTTTGGTTACTTTGCTCTGTGCCACTTCTCTACCAAGCTCTTCTAATATCTTTGGCAATTTACAGATTTAGTTATCATTCAAGTGAGGTATTTGAAGTGCTAGATTGGCCCCAACATTTGGCAAACCATCTATAGGTGTTACAAGCTGCTTCTCATATTCCTAATGGCCAGAATTTTGGCTTTACAACAGTTGTTGGTCTATTTAGACTATATCTAGTGATCTCCTGAAAAATGTGATGCACCTGTAACAACTCATTTTTCAACAGCTCTAAATACAATATTGTAACACTTTTACAATACAACTATCATGGCTTATTCTGTGGGTTTTTTGATACATTCACCAACTTCTAATTATGAAAATTCTGTCTTTTTGTTGTACTGGGAATTTTAAATTAGCCTATTGCCAAAGAGAAATTAACCAGAGCAACTTCACAAGAATCTGAAGCAGATAGAACAAGTCTGAGTGAAAGTATAGAAAGGCTAATGAAATGCATTCATTGGAGAAAGCAGCATGCAAAAAGGCAAACTCAGTTAGAAATTCACTCTTTAGCATAAAATATTTATATTCTCTCCTCTAATCTGTAAGCGAGTTATTACTAATAAAAATACCCACTGATACTCACAAACTGTAAAAAAAAGACAAAACCTATTATGAGAAACTATTTTAAGGAATAGAATTGCAATTCAGGCATTGTTTGGGAAAGGCATTATTTACTGTTTTTAAGAACATTTTAACTATACCCAAATATCTATGACAATATATTAAACATCCCCTAAGTGACACCATATACACTCAATCTGTCATTCCCAAGGTGCTCTGCTGCCCTCAAAGAAAGTAAAAGCATTTTAATAGATGTGTGAGGTACAAAATCACATTTCAGTTTGAGGAGACTTTCCTACTACTTTACTCTCAACACAGAGGTTGGAGGACCCTTCAAAGAGGGGCCATTTCCTATGCGCTTCTAGAACAAAGGGCTCTATTGGAAACAGCAGCAAGAGTTCTCCCTCTGCTCCTCCTCATTCAACAGAAAGTTTGTACTGTGTAACCTTCCACAGGGTAGAGGAAAGGAGTCACAAGAGTGAATCCTCTCAGCTTGAGCATGTAAAACTTATTATAACCATGACAGAAATCTCATTTTCCAAGCATACTCTGTCTCTTGCCGAATATAAAAGGTTTAAATGCAGATGCAGTCAAAATCTCATTAATGACTCAGATCAAGAGCTGCCATTGATCATTAAAATATAAATGCAGTAACTTCTAAATCTTAAAATGACAGCTGTGCATTTTGGGAAATGAGAGAAATTGTGACTATAATGTAACAATCCATGAATATTTTCTTCCTGCTGTCTAGGCATTGCTGAGATTTTCTAGCTCATATGGAGAGAACAACATAGCCTTTACATGACATTTTCAAGCTTTATGATAAAAAAAAGGGGGGCAGAAATATTCCATGTTTTTCTTGATGTCTATCATACTCTGATTTCTTGATGCGTGTGTAGTTTGCTTTCACAGTGCAAAGAGTTGTTTTAAAAGAAACTTTAAAAGGTACTCCCTTTATTTTTAAAACTCAAGATTTTATAAATCTTATTCTAAACATTCTTTAAAGAAGTACAGCTTACTAGGATATGTAGTTTGAAATACGATGGCAATTTTATAGAAATGAACATAAACCACTACTTGCTAGTAATGGATAAGAATGGGAACTGGGCACCAGCTGCAGGTAATGGCCACTAGTGGGACTCACTGTCTTCATCACCTATCATGCTATCTGGCAATTAAAGATATACAGTAAAATGAAAGAAAAACTAAAAAATAATGTAACAGGAAAAAAAAATCTGGTTGTCATCAACTGAGATTACCTAACATTCATAAACAAGAAACTATTATCTATTTCCAATTTATATTTAAATCCTATGTATTTAATGGTTCCAACAAAAGAGTCCTGTCCCATAAAAAAAGAAGAGGAAAAAGAAGGAAGAAACACAACCACAGAAAACAAAAAAGCCACCGTTAAAAATATTTTCAATCTAAATTTCACTCATAAACACACAATTTGGAACAGGTGTTTATGAAATCTTTTCAATTTCATGTGACATGCAATATGTGATCTGACTGAAGCAAAAAAAAAAACCAATCAAATAATTGTCAAGTACCTAAAATGACTGTATATTGCAAATGAGTTCTTTGGGAAGTAAATGAAAATTACCAAGTGACAAACCAAAATGTCAATGACAAAGAAAGTGCAATTGGAGTTTTGCACAGCAGTAATACTAGCTGTCTAGGTGGGCAGAATTTAGAGAAAAGCTAGGCACTTCCAAATTAAAATAATGGGAGTGTGTGATGGGTTGATGCTGTCTGGACACCAGGTGCCCACAAAAGCTGCTCTATCACTCCCTATTCATCTGGACAGGTGAAAGAAAATATAATGGAAAGCTCACAGGTCAAAATAAGGACAGCGAGAGATCACTCAGCAATTACTGTCACAGGCAGAGCAGACTAGAGTTGGGGTAATTAACCAAATTCATTACCAATCAAATGTGAGTTGGATAATGCAAAGTAAAGCCAAATCTTAGTGACATCTTCCTTTGATACCTCCATCCTTTCTGGACTTAACTTTATTTAGGGTATATCCTAATCTCTCCCTCCTTCCCCCTACATCACAGGGGACAAGGAATGGGGGCTGCGATCAGTGCTTCCTCCTCAGGGAGAGAGCACATTGCACTCTGCCCCTGCTCCAGCATGGTATCCCTCCCACAAGAGACAGGCCTCCATAAAATTCTCCTGTGGGAGCGGTTCCCACAGATGCAGTTCTTCAGCACCTGCTCCAGCTGAATCATTTCCAGAGAGTAAAGTCCTTCAGAACAGGGTGGGGTCCCCCATGGGACAGGTCACAAGTCCTGCCAGCAAACCTGCTCCACCATGGGCTCCTGTCTGTCCATGGTTGCACGGGTCATTGTCCATGGTTGCACGGGTCATTGTCCATGGGTGCACAGGTCATGCCAAGAACCTGCTCCAGCACAGGGTCACAGCTTCCTTTGAGCATCCACCTGCTCTGGCACTGAGTTCTCCATGGGCTGCAGGGGCACAGCTGCCTCACAATGGTCTGCACCACAGACTGTCACACAGTAACTTTTTACCCTTCCTAAATATGTGATCACAGAGGTATTACCACCATCATTGATGTGTTTGGCCTTGATCAGCAGTGAGGAGGTCCTGGAGCTGGCTAGCATTGGCTCCATTGGACATTAGGAAAGTTTCTGGCAGCTTTGTACTGAAGCCACTGCTGTAGCTGCCCTCACTATCAAAACCTTGCCATATAAACCCAATATAGGGAGAAAACAACACCCCTCTTTCAGGTGTCAGCCACCCACCTTAGAAAGCTCACCAACTCACTAGCCATGTCATGTGTCGAAATGTCATTTTAAGGAACAATCTAAGTCCCTCCAGTACAAGTCCCAGTCTCTGCAATAGGCATTTCTCTCAATAAATTACTGGTTTGCTTTTTTAATTTATATTTTTTTACACTTTACACTTTGGCAATGTAAATTCTACCATTCTTTGGTGTTACTCTGTGTTAAAGAAAGATAGGAGCAAATTAGGCCTCAAGAGTTGTACTTCATAAACTCCCTGCAATGTACTTGGCTCTTAACTGGTTTTAAATGAAAAGCAGTACACAAAGGGTAGGACCTTAGGGGTAGAGAATCTTTGAAAAGAGCAAATAAATGCAAACTCATGAACAGTACTTATCTAGCCACTACAAATTAGAAGTCCCTCCCTTTTCTATTTACCTAAAACTGAATCACAGTTATTATTTCAATATATTTCCAAGAACAAGCAGTGTGTGTACGCTCGAGGGCTCTGTACCGGAAGACTAAGGAAAAAAACGACAACAAGCTGCAGATTTATGATGCATGAATGAAGTAAATGTTTGTCACATGGCTGAAAAAGCCTCTCGTCTCTTACTGCTAGACTTGTTTAGCTATTATTCAGTATTTATCCTCTCCCTCGCAATCCAGAAAAACAGGAATATCCTTGAACATCCTCTCAATTTCTTCTTGACTTGTAGGTCTTTACATACCTATCAACAAGCCACAGCCTCAGGAAGCTTTCTGTCTCTGTACACCCAGGAATATTGGCATGACTAGCATAGTAATTCTGTTTCAGGCATTTGGCTTAACCATCTTCATTGCAAACAAATTGCTTAATGGCTTTGGGTAGCAAACACATACAGAGAGCTGTGCCAACACATTGAGAAATAGCTGAGTAGGTATGGCTTGTGATCATATTTATTGGCATTGCACTTAAAACCTCTTCTGAATCATCATTTTCATCATCATCTAAGTCTGATCTCTTTTGTTCAGCAGCTCAATGCTTCTTACCTGATTGTTCTAAAACCAAAAAGAAATCAAAATTCTGGTCTCTGTTCCTCCATTCTTAATGAGAGTCAATAAAGATGTGTAGGAAGAGATTTGTTACCTTCATTAACATAGTTGAAAGGAGCAAAGCTCCCTAAAAGTAGAGGAAGATGTGGAATAGTTCATCTATAAAGAACATATATGCATAAAATAACAAAAACTGGCAGCACGCGCAGGCACCACAAGACCAAATCCCTCCAGGCTAAAGTGATTCAAAGATTCCTGTAAAGTAACAGATTGGACAGAAACTCAGGCAAACCTCTCTGTGTATGGCAAGTGCTGAATGAAGATCCATAGAATTTATAAAAAAGTGATGCATTAAATATTATATCAGAAAAGATCATGCCTTTGAAGCATGGCACAAGTACAAAAGTCTACCTACTTTTTCATATACTGCAACAATTAATGCAATTATCCGTCTTTTATCTTGAACATGTTGCCATTAATGGAAAACTCATGCACTGTTTCTGTTAAGAGAAACAAAGGAGTCATAGAAAATTTCCTTCACATATTCTTGTTTGCTTACAATAAATGTCAGGACACATGATTTTGTCTAAAAATTCAACACAAAATACAGCTGTCATGATCACAAATAAAAGACTATCAGCAATAAAACTCCAACCCTAGAACATAGCAAAATCTTGATGAGATTTTTTGTATTTTGTATATATTGTTGATGGGGTTTTTTTGACATCTTCACAGCTGAATGGCCATGACTACTGCTCCTGCTTTTAGCCACTCATCCTCACAGCTGCAGCCAATAAAACCACCAGCCTCTGAATTATATTTTAGAAATAGGTTTTATTTCTTCAGGTGGGTAGGTACAAGTTCTGCCATGCAGCCAAACATTTTGTAGCACAGTTTCTACTGTTTCCTGCAGTGAATACATAAAAAAGTATTTAATTGCTCCTTCTGTGCAGCCTGAAGGAAGTTTGGTGAGCCAGCCTAACCATCAATTTAACTAGGTCTGCTAGCAAACTTAGAGATCAAGGTCAAATAAATTTATTTAACCCTGTTTAACAGGCTGGTCAATTCTGCTGTCAAGGTCTTCCCCTAACTACTCTTTTTTTTTCTTTTTTTCCTCTGCTTTTAGTCTGTTTTCTGGATTTGATCCACCACTGAAAACCAAGCTTCCTTTTTCTTTTTTTTTTTTTTTTTCTCACTACACTTTCTTTTCATATGTTTTTCACTTGCTAGTTTGTTTGGAGTACTTTTCTCCCCAAAATGAAAAAGATCCAGTAAATCCATATCATTACATATATATATATATGTATAAATATATAGCATGAAAGTATAAATTTTTAGGATCAATTTTTCTATAATATTTTCGATATTTTTGAGGACTAACCTAAAGTATGAAGGTCTCACATTGGATGTGGGCAAGAATGCATGTCTTGAAATCTTTATCCCAGAGTACTTGAAGGCATATATTCTAAATTGAAAATATGCTTGTATACACTGAATTTTAACTCCTCTCTATACTAGGAAGGAGACCTTCTTTGAATGAGTCATCAAAAACTAAGCATAGTTTTCATCCCAACACCAAACATTTCTCCAGTATAAAGAAATTATCTACTGAAGAAGGATTCAGCAGCTCAGAATATTTTAAGTTCACCTGGTAAAAATATAAAAAAAATGTAGAATTTCTTAAGTGTGTAGTAACTGCTGATATTTCAGTCTTGGAATTTGCCTAGACCATTAACAATAATTAAATAAGTTGCTCATGTTTACCCTGTTTTAATATTGGTTTAGGTGTCCAGAGAAAAATGGCAATGTTTAATATTTAAATATCAAACACTTTGATTAAACATTAGTGTGTTAAACTAATATTAAGGAAAAGTTAAAAAGAGTTCATAGAACTGACCATAAGTCTTTTGGATTGCAAGTGCCAAACACATGCTTTGAAATTTGACATGTAGGTACTTTTTTCAAAAAGTAGCTTGACCCCAAGCTCACAAATGTGAATTGTAATTAAGAAGCAATATTTCTAAGTCTGTACTTAGTGCTGGGCTGTGCAAAAAGACGCATGGTTAAAGAACCTGCATAGCAGCTCGAAGAGTCAGGACAAAATGCACTCAGCATCAAATCACCCTACTTACTCACTCAAACAAATTATTAATTTACACTCTTTTTAATCTCCTAGAAATAAATGGAATTCCCTAACAAAAAACATTAAACTGAGAGGCCTCTCAGTCAGGTCTGCCTCTTCATAAATACCTGAGAAATTGCCTCAAAATCTGCTAGGGGGGATCTAAAACAGCTTGTACACCTTGGAACCATTTTACCTTCTTTTAATATTAATCCTTCCCCTTTCTTCAGAAATATTATTCTATATCAATTATTTATAAGAGTTCAGCTTTATTTTTCCGGAAAAACCCCATCAAAATAGTTTGAACTCAAAAAAAATCTGCAGGGATTTTCCAAACTCAAAAAAAACCAAAAAACCCAAACCAAAATAAACTACCAACCAAATATGTACAGTTCAGATTTTGAATGATTTGGTCATTGCAAAACAAATCCAAAGAGGTTTGAGATACACCTCCCCTCCCCCCAAAAAAGAAACAAAACAAAGCAAAATCCAAAAAAGCATGGAAAGCACCCCCTAGAAATCAGCTGTATCCAATCCTGAATGCTAGAGGGATCACAGATAGGGATAAACATCAGTTACCGGGGTGCAAATGTAAAAGCCTACACATTTCTTCACTTTATATCATAGTTGCAAATTATCTAAGTGCAATTTCCACTGTATTTAGGAGACAGCATATTATGCTTCTAGCTTTCAGTCAGGTTTAATAAAGAGAAACCCTTCTACTGAATGAACAATACCCCTTGGCTACTTTTAAAATAATCCATTGAGAATGCTGCAATATTCCATACATTTATTAAAAGTATTATGTTTCCTTAAGGAAATACCCCAAAGAAGCATTACTCGCTTTCTTCACATATATGGAATAAAAATGCAAATACTTTAAGTTCAAAGGTTGGGTGTTTTTGGGGGGCTTTTAGGTTTTTTTGGCTTTCATTATTGACAACAGTAAAAAGATTGTTTAAGACTAGCTGTGTCAGAATTTTGGATACCAAGTGTGACAGGCTCTGCAGGTGTACAGTGCTTTCCTTATTGATACAAATTGAATCTGAACATAGCAATTTATTCAGCAAATCAAACCAATCACTGCACTGCAGTTTTCTCTTTCAGCTCTCATTTCCCAACCAAGTACTCTTAACCACTTTGCTGCATTTGCTTTACAGCAAGGTTTCAACTGCTATTAGATGCCATTTTATGGTCAAAGTATAGAGGTTTAAAAAATTTTAAAGACTGTTATGCTGCCACTAACTGCTGCATCATTCACACCTATTCCATACTAGTTGCTTGTCTCCAAACACAATACCATTAAACCTATTTCTCTCCACCTGACCCTAGGAATAAACTGACCACTGTTATCCCATACAAAGGATCTAAGGAGCTTGTAAGTAATTTTTTTTCTAATAAACTGTAAATATTTGTCTTAAGAACCAGATTATCTTAAATCCTTCTTTTTAATTATAATCATGCTTTAAAAAAAGAGGTTCTTAAATGCAATTTTGTTGTTTATTGTTTTGTTTAAAAATACTTAAGCTAACCAGTTCTCCAAAATAACAAAAAGATTAAAGAATCCAAATTAACATCAGATTGCCCAAAAGATAAATTAGGAAAGAGAAGGAATCAACTCAGGAAGAGTAAGGCAGACAGTTAAAGTGGGAAAAAACAATCTTACTTTGTTGAGCCAATATATAACCCTGGATTAATAGTTAGCTTTGGCAAGGCTCAAATGTGAAGATGCTCACATCGGGCAGCCCAGACCTGCTGCTACCAGAGGTTGTTGCTATGGTGACCAGTGACAGTCAGCCAACACTAAAATGAATTTAGAAAAGATAGTTAGGAAATACTGAAAGGAAGAAAGAAAAAGGAAAGGAAAAGTTTGGTGTCTGTAAGCAGATGCACAGTTCCATTGTTTGCTGCTTGCCCTACTGCAGCGGAGGAATACATCACCAAAATGGAGCCAAACTTCCACTTTACCTCCATGATAGCTGAAGTATATTCCTGCCTCTGTGAGTTTCTAATTGAAAGAAATTATTGTCTCCTTCATGAGACAGCTTTTCAGTGACTCAGCAACCCAGCAAATTCAGTGCCTCTGAAACCTGCATGGAACTGTTAGCTCATTGTTCTCATCTAAACTATTTAGAGGAAGCCTGGAGTGGCCCATTTCTGTCTTCTGCCTTTAAATCAGCCTGGGGATGGTTCCACCCTGACATGTAAAAGGTTTCAATGGATGAAGTATTTTTCACTGAAACAAAAGGATTTGGAACTTTACAAATTTAGTGGAAAGCTCAGTTGATTTCTTTTTTTCAAACAAAGAACAAAGCAGAGACTGGCCATTTTAAAAGCAAAATCTGCTTCAGAGAAGGCTAGCTGAAGCTGCAGTCAGTGGACCATAAATCACAGTGCCCATGCCCAGCTGTGCAGCACTGCATGGAAGAAAAGGTTTCGGATGGCAGTGTCCCTGGGCGATAGCTGCGGATGTGTGTGCCAGAAAGGTAGTTATTGTTGTTTGCTTGCTGTGCTATCAACGTGGTATGCTAGAGAGCACACTTTCAGGAATCAGCATGTGTGCACTGTATTATCTTATCTTGCACAAAACATTGTCCCAGACCCCTGGAAAACTCCTGCTGGAGTACTGTCAAAAAGAGATAAAAATTAAGTACTACATCTGTTAAAGCTGAAGTGCTGAACTAGACTTCCCTACAAGCACCTTTTCCCAAGATTGACCGTACACCACGATCAAGGGGAGGAACAAGAAAACCTTGTATTCAGCCCTCAAAGTCTTACATGGATATCTGTGCACATTTGATTTTCAAGCCTAGGAAAGGCATGAAGATGGGTAGAGGTGAAAAAGTCATGAGATAGAACAAATATGGAAGTTGTTATTTTTAGAGAACATAGAGCGAAGCATTCACACAAAATACGCTTTTACAGAAATAGCAGGCACAACCATAGTTGGGAAATTGGCCAACTTTGTCTCACCTTTCAGCCCAAGGAACATGAGGGCTCAAGTCACTTCACTTACCCTTCTGAGGTCATGACTGGGAAGAGTCACTTAGCTGTGCCCTGCTTTGTTTTCTCCATAAGTAAAATGGAAAAATACAGACCCAACCAGCCTTTTAAAAGTGCTTTCATATTTAAAGAAATGAAAAGTGCTAAGTGAGTGGTAAATGTTGCTTGAGCAGATTAATACTTGAGTGATCAATATACATTATGAGACTGCTCTTATTCATCATATTTCCCACAGCTGAAGGAATGCAAGAAATAATAATATAATGATTACAGCTGTTAGAAATGCCCCTAGCGAAGGCTGCCACATTTTCTTGAACAGGGGAAGCTTTCTGTTGTCAGTGCAACTTTTACTACACTAAATCAAAATTCTGTTTTTCAACTGAATCATACTGGCTTTTTATCAATTGATGTGTTGTGTTGACTTAATTTCAATATTTCAGTGCATTTTTTTTTAAATGTTTTTGAAAAGGACACAATTTAAACCCAAGTAATTTAACTACTACTCAGAAGTCTTCTGGTACTTTCTTTGGAGAGCTTCATGAAGGCTTTGACCTACAACCTGGTATTAAGTAAAGAAAGAAAATTGAGATCACAGAGTTCTCTTTTGCTAGACCCATGAAAACAAGTCCAAACAGATTTCATCAAATTACAAGTTTCAAAAGGTTATATGCATTCAAAAGATAGGGCACATCTTTGGGTTTTTTTTTTTGTTTTTGGTTTGTGTTTTTTTTTTAAGGAAGCAGACTTCAGCTACAAGTATTTCTACAAGTACAAGCAAGAAAAATATTATTCTAAATATTTGGAGAGCAAGCTTGACAGTTCCAAAATATTTTCAAATTTTAGATTTAAAACACTTGATCGTGACCCTGTCCATAGATAGCAATAAGAGCTCTAAAGTATTATTATCTGGCTGATTTTTAACAAAGGCATTTGGTGTAATTTCTTGTAGTTTCTTATATTCAGAAAAGATAGAAGATATTTTTAATAAGTAAGAGCAACCTGTTACTTTTTAGTAAGTAATAGGTAATACTTACCGAGATGATTACTATCCATATAAAAAGCTAGACCATAAAGTAAGCAAAAGACAAAAATAAACAGAAATATTTCAGGCAAAATCCCTGTTTATTTATTTCTAATGCACTTGAAGCCATAGGAATGAAACCAGTGGTCTGAAACAGTGCCAGAAGCAGGCCCGCAAAACAGCACACCAGATACTCCAAAGCTGCTCAATCCATGTGGGTTACCTGTCATCCTCTTTTCTCAGAGGGCCTGTAGAAGACCAGGGTGGACAAAGATGAAGCTGTGGAGATTTTCACACTAGAGGAATCAGTTCCTTCTTTCACAGATGGCTGTTTCACAATTCTTTTTACCAGTCACATCCTCTTGGTGAGAATTTCGAGAGAATTGTAGAAGTGTATCTCCAACACATGTAGAATCACAATTATTTAAAAATTAGGAAAGAATAAAACCCCTGTAGCTCAGAATATGAATTTGTTCAGAGAGGGCAGTTAGATTTTTTTAACACTGCCATGTTGAAAAATATCTTTGCTTGTGCGCCATTTCACAACATTTAGCAATTATTGCACTTGACCCTCATTGACATAAATTGTCACTTAAGTCACTAAAAATCTCAGGGCAAGCCAACATTTTTTGTAGTCAAAGCTAGCCTGACACAGAGATAAACAAAAGTGCATTCATTTATAAAAGAATGAGAAGATAAGCCAAAATAAATATTTTTAGCTCCTAAGTTAAATAAAATCATGGTGATAATACGTCCACTTACTAAGGTAAGAACTTGCTAGTTGGCCACTTGGTCTAAAGCCAATGTTGCTTTAAAAAATAAGAAAAAAATTCCAGGAGTAACATTCATACAATACCCACTGTTGGCAATGCTAGGCATAAACATTACTTCTCAATAAGAAAAAAACTTTTTTTTCCCCCTCTCCTTTATTTCATTAAATAATGGAAACACCTGCTTCTTTTTAAGTATCTTTGAAGTATTTGGCACTAGTAGTAATGTTTTACAGGAAAAAAGTCCCCCTTTTTACTTTTAAAGCAAGAACAGCTAGATACCAGTCTTCTAGGAAAATTGGGTTTGCCTTTCCTGAATTCATTACTCATTGAAATCCACCTAACACTAAAATAGTTCACATTATGCATGAAATATGAGAACAGAAATACTTTTTACCTGCAGGAGATCTGGTTTTGTCTTTATCCCTATTCATTTAAGGAACAATTATACGGGCTGGAAACTTTTGGTTATGGATCTTACCTCTCTTTAGGGGCAAACCTAAAGTTTGCAACAGGCTGTGAATTCAAATTGTACTATTCTTAGCTTTTCTTCTGTGGGAACTAGATATTAATACAAAAGGTCAGAAACTCAGAAAGACACTGTCTTCAGTAAGAGTGAAGTGCAATTTCTGTATACCAGTTAGCTTAAGACAGTAGGAATAAAAAAATAAAAGGAGTTATCACTTCAGAAAACAGCTCAAATTCACCTTTTTCATGTATTTCCTACTTAACACAGAATAGGCATTTTCTAAAGATTTCCTATAAAATTTTAAGAAGTAATTAATTCTCTAATGTTCTTTCTCTAATTTCTTTTAATTTCTAACTGAAACAGCAGCCACACATACACAAGTAAAATATGAACAAAAAGCAAAAAATCCTGGTGAAACCAACACAAGCAGAAACTTATCTCTTGTGATCTTTTGCTAAGAACAAATAAAAATATTTTGACCAATAAATGACTTTCTTTTTTTTAATGGAAACATCTTAATTGTCCTCCTCTGCTTAGTCACATGTCTGCCAGTCTCTATCTGCATAGGTGCTAGGAAGCACAAATGGCCCATCCTCATAAGCTACTAATCAAATAGTCTGACCCCTAAAAAATCAATGTGATAATCTATAGCTTGCTGCCTTTTTCTTTAGCTGTCTGTTGCATGCTTTGATGAATATCTGCCCTGCAGGAGAAACATGAGAAAATCACATCATGTGCAACTGGTTTGAACTGTTGTGCAATCATGGGACACTGAGTCACTCTGGGGAAAAAGTTAAAATGAACTACAGTAGATAAATTCCACGGGTTTTGACATTGTATTATATTATATTTAAATTAAAAGGAATGCAATCCTGGTTTCTTCCTGCTCTGAGCCTGCTGATTTTTTTCCTTTCAGAAGATTCTGATAAAATGCACGATCATCTTCTGCTATGGCTCTCAATTCCATTTTGGTGAAGACATCAGGGTTTACATGACAAAATTTTAATGACCATGGCCCTGCATGGCAATGTGAGGTATCAATGCATTTTCAATAACTCTAGGCATCTCTGAGGACTGGCATCAGGAGACATTCCTGCTGCTGAATTCTGCATGTCCTAAAAGGCAGGCATCGTGGAGGTAGAGGCAGCACCAGGGAAAGCTCCATTACAATGCAGCAGTGGTATGGATGAAATGGAGATTTATGAATTGCTGCCAAAGAAACTATATCATGGACTGTAAATTAAAATGGGGGCTTAACACTACACACTAGAGAGGTTGATTTTTAGATTGTCCCCTTTATCCAGGTTTAGGCAGCTGTAGAGACCACCCCTCGTTAGGCAATCCCAAGCCCTCCCTGAAATCCAGGCACTCTAGGTTTGAAAAGGCAACTGCCAAAACTTTCACAGTCACAACAAAAAATAAGGATTCCTTAGTTGCTCCAGTAGGCATTTTATTTGCAGCTTACTACTATAGGATTGGTGACTGGGATGTGGTGGTTTCATTCTCAGATGTAATTCCACTGCCTTCCATAGAGAGACTTCAGTTTTAATCCTCTGCAAGTCATAGTGCCTTAAAATCTCAAAGGACCACATTTTGGTCTCTGAATTACTGCCACTGTTCCTGAATCAGTCTTCTCAGATCTGCCACTGCACACTGAGAATATTTCCACCTGAATCGCCAAATCCAAATAATTCAAATTGTTTACTATGTTTTGGTGAGCATTTTTTGGAAATCTCCTCAGGGATGGAAACAAAACATCAAATTTTGATTTAAAAAGAACTAGATCATAAGATGTGAAAGAGGTTTTAAAAACTCATGGAAACAGTGCACCTGCCCCAAAACCTGTACAGTTAAATGAAAAATTTCACATTGCACTATTCCTCTGCATATGCCAGTGTTTCAGGTAGGATTCAATACACCCTGTAAGACTGATCTAGAAATACATTCAAATATGCAACTGGTATATCCAATAACTAGTGTTTTCCCAGAAAAAAGAGAAATGCATAGCAGTTTTTCTGATAGACCATGAACCCAACACAATTATTTCCTTTCCACCCAACTAAAAATAAAAGCTGCACATAATAAAACATAAAAAATAGATGTACTCATCACATATCTCAATTGGTCTGAGAGGCTCAGTCCCTTTATTCTTTATTGTATTTTATATTCCTTTGGAAACCGGCTTACATCCTTACAAAAGGGTAATTTGTCTTTGCCCTCCTACCCTTCAAAAAACAAATTCCCCTTGATTGCCCTGAAACAGGAAAAAGAATACAAATTAACTTTCCTTTCTGCTTATTTGTACAATTTAAAATGATAAAATTCACTTCACACTTCAAAACTCTACAAGGACACTTTGCCTCCAGTGAAAGTAGTTCCACGTGGACCACTTTGTGCTTGTCTAATGTGTAAATGTGCTGTTTTATGTTGAAGTAAGTTTAAGCAACTATACGGTGCATATACGGAAACTCAGCTATCACTTGAGCCCCACAAGCACCATGCCCTAAGGCGCGCTACAGGCCATGATTCACACAGCAAGCAGAGTATTTTCAGTTTTTCAGTGGACTCTCTGCAGTGGTGCAGCAGAGAACTGAATATATATTCCAGACCTGCTGAAGCAATATGTTCCAGAAAACACAGCATTTTTTTATTATTTTTTTTTCTGGAAGGCACAAGGGTTACACGCTGTGAAGTCCTTTTTTTTTTTTTTTTTTTTTTTTTGTGAGTGTTTTGGTCACATTTCACAGCAGAGAAAGTTCTACTACAAAGTTTTGGGTAAGAGATCTGTTCCTTGATCTATTCGCACTTTTCCACAAACACTTTCTGTTGGCTTTCCCAGAATAGGAATACTAATGACAGCACACCACCATCTTCCCACAAGTGGTGAAGCAGCACTGACAAACCACATATGGGCATGACACGATGAATAAGGCTCCACAAAGACTAGTACCAGGCAGCACATAGCACTACTAATACACAGCATAACAATCACAGTCTGAACTGCATCTCCACAAGGAAAAGCAAGACAACAGCAATTTTCCAACTTCTGGAGATGGCAAAATGGTACTGGATCATTCCTGGCAGCTGGAACCAATCATCCCAATGTCTCTTGATTTAGTCACATACAACTGCAGCTTCAGTGGTGTGTGTCACTGTGCAAACAGGAAAGGGAACACAAGTGAAACACCACACTGTGGTAGCATTTCTTCACACCACAGTGAAGAAGAAATGCTACCACTCATCACCACCATTTGCACCAACAGCCCTGCCTGTGCCCAGCTCTCCTGCCTTTATTTCAGACCTTGGGCTGACTCCCACCTTGGCCTCGTCCAGCCTCCAGGGAGGGCCTGATGCCCCAGGCTCAGGCTGCTCCTGCCCGTTTCCAGCTGCTCTGCCCCAGGCTGGGGCAATGGGGGCCCTGTCCTGCCCCCTGAGAGGGCAACTCCAGCTGCCAGCCCCAACCCACAGGAAGCCACTGTCCCAAACAGCGCCCAGGGAATAGCAATTCCAAAGTACAAGAGATGCGTGACCACAAATACCTGTTTAACAAAGCAAGGAAATGATCAAGATCTGAGCAATAAACCAGAAAAGTTCTTTTTATAGTTTATGACAGATTTTTCATATCTAGCTTTGCAAGTCAAACTCTTCAGATTCTAAATGCCCAGAGTAATCCTAGGTAAATCGAAGTGTGATTTTTTGGTCCTTTTTTTTTCAAGAGTACTAGTTGATTTGTTTTACAGAGTAAAGCTCCTCACCAAGATGAAGGCCCTTTGTACACAAGCACCTACACCATGCATCTGTAATTAAAAAAAAAAAAAAAAAAAAAAAATTTACAGGATTTACATTTTTTTCCTCTTTATCACAACATAATAAACAACATTTTAAAGGTTAAATTATTCAAATTCCACAGCTACCTTTATAAAAAAAAAAAAAAGAAGAAGAAGAAGACATCTCTGTTGTACCTTCAGATTTCTTACATCCAATTATTTTGATTTTTTTTTATCCTGTTCCAGGCTTCCTGACTACTGCTGCTTAAGGGGCAAAAAAAGAATGTGTTGTAACTTGACGCAATTCATTTACTTCCACTGATAGCTACAGCTCCAAATACAAGTATTTCAGCTCAACTCAGAGAAGTTAGATGAACTACACAACAAATATCAGGGAAATTGTACTTAAGAGAGTTTCTGAACAGCTTAAGAAAAAAATAAAACAAAACAAAATTAGGGAATTCAGTTTGAAAACCAGTTTTAGTTGTTATGAATCCCTGCAACCCCACGGTTGTTGATGCAGTCACAAAGTTGATGGAATCATACTGCATCAAAGCAACAAAAAATCTGACCTTCAGTGATGGAAGAGACTATGGCGTTCAAAAAGCATCATATAATTTTAAGATTTTAGTGATTTTTTTTCTGGTGCTATCTTTACCTATAAAAAAAAAAGTAAAACAAAATGAAACAAGGGGTTCTGTGAAGCAGCTTTGGGTAATTGTGCAAGAACTGAACATAAAGACTCCCCTTCCCTTAGACTATTTCCCATTGATCCCTTACAGCCCAAATTCTCTGCCTCACAGAAGCACCCTTGCTGATTATCTTCCTGCCTCTAGGTTTGATTTTGCATAGATTATCCAAAATGCAGGTTTACGCATGAAAAACTACTGTCATCTTAAAAAAAAAATAAAGCAGTTTGAGAACTGAAAAGCAGCAGAGTATGACAATCCAAATCATTCTGTCTATTCCTTATTGATCAATGAAAGCTATACATTTACATCCAGGACTTTTGATCCAGATCATTCTTTTACCCCATTTTTTTGATGCTGCTCCATTTCTCAGGTTGTGACACCTTTAATTCTTCCATGGTTATGAAAAATAACTAAAAAGAAACAGGGGAAAAAGACATACCATGCTAGGTAAAGTAACATTATGACTGAGCTCATAAAAGAAATGCTGACTGAAGAATTTAAAGTTTTTCAAAACTTTTGATCTTGTTTATACATGAGAAGGTTTGATGTGAAAGCTTGATGTCAACTGAAAAGAGAAACACCTCTCAAGACAAAAATAAAAAAAAGACCTCCTGTTGAAACCTACCCAATGATAACCAACAATTTTCTGATCTTGAAGAGAACATCTTGCAAGTATCTTGCATTTGATATTACCTTATGCGAAGCAGCCCTACTTTTTCTTATCATTATATTTTCATCATGGATAAGTGTTTGGTTTCACAAATTTGACAAAAAAAGAAAGGTGCTGGAATAAATGTTCAGTAAGTCTTATTAGAACAACTACTCCGTTATATTTGCATTGCACATGGGTCCTGGGAAAACATGCTGTTTTGTGAGGACCCATTTGCAATTTATATATAACAATTACTCTTTTCATTTGGGATAATCACAGTTATTAGTAAGCAGATCCATAATAACCCCTTTGTGTTTAACTCTGAGCTCTTAGCTAAGGAAAATCTGAGCCTGTAATTTCAAATATTTCTAGATTTCATTTGTTTTCTGTATCTATTACTTTTAACTTCTTTTGCAAAGTACAAGTAGAAAAAGAAAAATTTAGGCATTATATGCACAAAAGAATCTTAATGCAAAATCATAGGGTTTTTTGCTTCTTGTGATGGTACAGCAGCATAAACCAAGAACTAGTATCCAACTGGATTTGTTAAAAACGAATAACTTTATTTGACATTATTATTCCAGTATGACAGACAAGCAATATTTGAAACACTTCACCATTAAAAGGATGCTGGCAGTCTTTGTTTATAACAAAATAGCCTTTATACATAGGCAAAATTTTAGCTAATAAGACACAATATTGACTGTATAGAACAAAAGAATGGCTTGTGTATATCCTGCTAGTGGTGACAGAAAGGGCTTTGGGAATGGCATCATTATGGAATTGTTCTGCGTTTGTAGGCTTGAGAAGGGGGTGGGGAAGAGAGTGTTCTAATTTTTAAAGATTAATCCAGAGACAGTCTAGATATGCCTCATGTGAACAAAAATTGTTGTTCAAATGTCATTCATGACCTGACACAGAAAGGAAAAGCTGACATAAATTTTTAAGCGTACAGAAAGGACAGAGAAATATATTTTACTTTCTACTAGTTTACTAGTTTGTTGTTTATGCAGAGAGGTTCAAAATGAACTCCTATCCACATGTCAGTGTTCTCCTATTAACTCCTTTGTCCATAGCAAGCAATGGAAGAGATTCCTTATACTTGTACAGAGTGACATAAAACAAATGTTCAAAAATCAGAAAATATTACAGAACACTTTATTCCTATTTGCAATGTTTGGATTCTGACGTTGGGCAGACTTTCAAATAAATCTGTATATGTGTTTTAAAAATATCACTACTTGATTAAAGCAAAGTGTGGCAGTACATTAGCAGCAGAGTATTTTTAAGATCTAATGGGTTTTCATACTCAGAGATATATTAACCCCATGTGCGAATCACACATTATAGGGAAATAAGCTGAGAAACCTTGTGTAAAAATGTAAAAATGCTAGTGATAATACACTAAATGCAGAAGCTCTTTAATGCAAATGAACAAAAAAAATAGTAGAGAATGCAAAAATAAGTGGCAGAAGGAAAACACACATGGGAAATTAGAACATTCCTGAGTGTGCTAGAAAACCAGAGTTTTCCAGTGAAGAAAATTACCCATATTGTGTTTGGTTAGTATAGAATTTGTTTTTCAGATTTCTTAAAGTCAATGGGTTCTCCCTAAAGACTCCATAAAAGGGATGAGTTTTGAAGAGTTATTTGATTGGAGACAAAAAATGGAGATTTAACTCTGCAGAAGTATACAGAAGTTAATAGTGAGATCTAGAACAACAGCCCAGAAGGAAAAAGCTATCAGGGCAAAATATTGAAAAAGATCAGTAAGAGACACTCTTAGTAAGAGAATTAGGGTAAATGCAATCTATAAAAATAGGCAACTGCTGAGTTCAGAAGAACTTTGAAGGAGATGATTTTCAGTCTAATATAAGTTCCATTTGCATTTACAGGAGTCTTTTTATTTTTTCATTGACTTCAAGGGATTTCTGATAAGACCATATGAATTTCACCTTGGTGATCTGAAGGCACTTTTTTTCTTTAAGTCATGCTAACAGAAATACAGCCTGTGTCAAAATATAACTCTAAATAATCTAAATTGTGCATCTGTGGTTTCACTGTCCAACCCACAGCCCATATTGTCTATCAAAGATAAAGAAGTTGATAAATTAATGCCCTGACAACTTTAACATTAGTATGTACTAAGTGCAGAATTATTATTTTATTTTCCAAGCACTGATCACAAAGCAGAGCTTGCTGAAAGTCACTGGGGCTGCTGCAATTTCAATCTGCTAAAGTTGCCTCACTGGATTTCAAAAAATCACAAATTAACACAAAGAACAAAGACTCTCCACATAATCCAGACTGTATTTTCTGTGTATACTGATAGTTAAATCCTTTTTAAACTGACAGCATTTATGATACACAACATTATACAGTCAAATGAACTGCCCATTTACTAAAAAAGCGAATGTAATTCTTTTTACTGAGATTTGTGTAGGCAGTATCCCACCCAAATTTAGGCTGGGTGTACTAGAATTCTAATAGCCAGTAATCTGACGCGCTCATTAGGGATATGCAGGAATTCATTACCTAAGTGTGTCTAATTTAACCATATTTTCCCCTTGAATGAAACCTGCCTTAGTGGAAATTAGTGATCCAGCCCACACACTTCCAATACTGTTGGCACTTTCAGTTTACATTTGACATTTTTTTTTTAGAATTCTAAAAATTACTTTCTCTGTCTTCTCTTCTGATCTCCACTGGGTATTTATATGCAGCAAGTATAATTATGCTTTTGGCAAGCTAGTGAAAATTAAACCCTTCTGAGCAAAGAAAGGAGGGTAAGGAAGCAAGGAACAGGAAGAAAATCTGGTTTAAAGTGAAGTTATCACAAGCTTACTGGAGTATAAGCAGAAGGCAGATAAATATTGGAATCTTGCAGCACACTTTTAGGAGGTGATGACATTTGGCTCATACTTAATGAAAGCTGAGGATGGGTATTTCATTGATTTGAACAAGGAGTGTATCTACTGGAAGATACAAAGCAATGATTTTGGCAAGTTGTCTGGTTTCAAATATCAATCCTAAAAATCCCATGTCACTGACTAGCAGAGATGATCTTGTGTGGTAGGTCTCACAGTACTATATACACTATACACCCTGAGCTCTGATTTTCATGTACATCACGTCTGCATTTGTTCCCTGACTAACAAAATAACAACTGCTAGTATACCACCCTTCTGTCTACTTTTATTGAAAACTTCTCAAGGTTTTGGTCTCTTGAGAGTTGTAAACTCTGAACTCAAAGTGAAGTAAATAGCAAAGGAGGTATTTGAGGGAAATTCAGGATTGTAACATTTTCCTTCCTTTGTACAATCACAGTGCTCAGGGCTTGAGAGTTAGCAAATCCTGCTGGGTGATGTACAGATGCACTCCTCCAATGAAGGAAGGGGCTGTGAAGAGCCTTTTCCCACAAACCTGAGAAAAGCACTAAAAAGAAGCCTATTTCAATCAATGAGCAAACACATGGAGCATGACCTGTCAATGGCCATGAAATTTCTACAGATTCACCAAAGACAGCCCCTGACTACTGAACTCACAGGACAAGCCCAGGATGCATACAATTCATTTTTTGAAAAAGATTCTGTGAAACTGCCTATCCTGTGCCAGTGTGTCTTTAACAGCACTCCTCACACTCTCAAACACAATCTGAACAGTTTGCAGAGTGGCAAGTTTTCCTACTCAGATGTGTCCTTTCACGTCTAATTCTTCTTGAAGAAGCGGCCACTATAAATCTCATAAAAATTTCGCTCCACAGAAAAAGATGACAGTCTCAGCTGTCTAATTAGAGCAAAGAAAGGCCACTTTCAATAGCTGAAATGTCAGCAGCATAATTCCACAATAGGTTTAGCAGACAAAGGTATTTTGTATGAGTGAAACCTCCTGAAACTGTTTTTTAGTGTCTGTGAGCAATGGGTTTGTTTGCCAGAACATATAGTGAAATTTGTGCAGCACAGATGAGAAAGATGACAGCCACAAACAGTTAACGGATTTCCTCATCTATCAATACTCTTTTGTCATTATAGTATACCTCTGCCTACAATTGCAGTCTAAGATAATTTCTAGAGATTTTCTGCTGCTAGAGAAACTATGAAGAGAACGTTTCATGGTACTTCTCTTCAAACTCCCTTGCCCCTGAAATGGAATAAAAAAAAATGTGGATTATTGCAAGAGTGTCTGTTTTGCATTTAGAAGCCAAAGAAAGCAGCATTACTGCAAGCCTGATGGGAGAGTACAATAAAAGCAAATTAGAATGAAATAAAGCACTGTGGTTAATAATAAAGGTGGAAGCCTTTATGTGGGAGCTTAATGGTTATTGTCCTATCATATTTTAAGAGCCTGATCTTCATTTTGCCAAGATAAATTAGTGCCAATAAACACAGGTCCATATTTCTAACCTTGATACTTATGAAGATGTTGGGCATTAGTTATTTGGCAGAACAAACCTCAAAATAACAAAGTATGTTTTGTAAGAACATTGTGTAAAGTGAAGGTTAAACTAAGTTATTTATTTTACTGGTTTACTGCTTGTCAGCAAATAGTGCAACTGAGACCCAAGTGGAAGCGGGGTAGGAAACTGTTAAACAGACATGATCACATCATATGATAAGAAATGGACAAATAAACTGGGGAGAAGAGCATAAATCAGTATCTAAGTTGAGAGTCTTTAATCACAACTTTGAGAAGTATGGAAAGTTGCAGGCAGAAAAACTATCCTGCTTAAAAAAAAAAAAAAAAAAAAAAAAAAAGAGAGAGAGAGAGAGAGAAAGGATTTAAATAAACATGAAGGTGCCACAACATATCACAGCCAGAAACATTTATTTTACTGAATAAATGCCGGATTTGGCAGTCAAAATTGTTTCAGTATAAATGAAAGTTTGAATAGCTTTGGAATAGGTGTGAAGCTTTGTCAAGAAAAGTTAAGGAGACACCACTACAAAACAGAAAAAAAATTACAGGAAAGTCACTGAAAAGTGACATTTTCCTCATTACTGCAAGTTCTATTCATCTTCCCTGAGGAGTTTCTCTGACTGTGTATTCATTGACCCCAACAAATATTTGGGTTTATGTTTGCTGCATAGATGATCTGACAATGAATCCAAAAGAGTGTTTTAAGAACTCCCATAAGGGCAGTTAGTCATGCCAGGGGTGTTCTGTCAAGGAGCCTGGAGACTGGAAGTGATGAGAGGCGCTATTCTTCCTGTGTTTGCCTCCCATTCTGCAATGGGGACTGCCTGAAGCATCTCAGTTCTTATCAGAGCCACAGATCCTAAAACCCAAAGTTGTTGATCACTAAACTGAAGTTGCTGGCCTGTCAAGAATGCCAGCTTCACTGAGCAACTGCAGGGAGCCCATTTAAATTCAGAACAATATGTGCTAGCACTCTTTAAACTGTTTTTCCTTTTTTATTTTTTTTTAATTTTTGATTCAGCAAATTGCAAAAGGTTTGAGGGTTTTTTTTTTCCATCCAGTGCATACTGAATGTTTTCTCAAATGATAAGACTCCCAAATCTGGATTTGTTTTTCTTTTAATAGTCTCCAGTGTTACAGTCTATTTAAATCAAACTCTACAGCTTTCAGCTCTACCTTCAGAGCTCTTATGGTTTCCTTCACACATTTAGTCTATCCTTGGTGCACATTATTTGCATTTTTAGATCCTAGTTATTCCCCATTTTTCATAAGAAAAGAAATTGCTCTTGCCATCTGAAAGTTAGAATACCAGTTGGTTGCTTTGCTGGCTTTTACACAGCACATGCGGCTCTGTGAGAGGCTTAACTGATGAAGCTCAGTTTAATATGGCTTTATGTCTGGCATTTCAATTATCCCACGCAAGCTCTGTTTTTCAAAGCTTAGGGGGTTCATCAGCTCTCTCTTGCAAGGATTCGGGTGTCTAAAAGTATAGTTTATATGCTGTATAAAGTATGTACATCTAATTTCTGACAAGTTTGTCATACCTGTCAGACAAAACATGCTCAGTGGCTGGGAGATCAGCAGCTAGTAATTACCAAAGTTATAAAGAGATTATAAATGTCAACTAAAGGTTTTTTTTCTTATTAGTATATTCTTACCAAACAATTCTATTCCTGCCAACTTAATCTTCTCCAGATTCCCAAATATGCTCCCATGCCTGCTTCCCTGTACACTATCACGTTTTAGTCTAAGTCCTTGAAGCAAGACTGCGTTCTACTTTCTGTCTAAGGAAGCTTTCACCTTTCCTTCACTGCAAGAAATTATTACTTCTGATTCTATTAAAATGCATTTTATGTGTTTTTCAGGCAGGATTATTGGCTGTAAGATTAATATGTACCTCCAGTTTCAGAGGTCATACTGGCTCTTTAAAAAGAACCAATTTCTCTTTTGGTCATTTATCAAAAATAATGCAAGGTAATATATCTAACCTGGAATAAACGGTGAAAAAAATCTGTAGGACTTTAACTGTCTACTAATGTAGCTTTACCTTTACAAGCAATTCGTGTTTTTTCCCTGAATTTACTATTATTACTAAATGCAGTGGTCCTGCAATCTGGAATCTGCAAGGCATTAAAAGATATACACAAATCCCAAGCAATGTTTAAAAAAGAAGCTGCCTTCAGTTATGTGAGTTTTGTTATCCTGAACAACAAAATCATATTTCATAGGACATTTTTTATATTTTGTTTGTTAACAAGAATATGAAAATCCATTTTCCACTGTGTTGGAAGTGACAACTCTAATAAATAAATATTCACTGTGGGTAAATATTTTTGTCTGACCATAAAAATGAAAATAACAAAAAAAATTCATACAGACTTGGGGCTTTCTTGCAGGTTGAAAAAATGGGTATCTATTGTACAGCACACATAAACCACAGAGTGAAAATCTGCAGTGAGGACTGGCAAGCTGATGTGTTTCTTACACACTATGCATGCACGTTCCCTGTCTTACTGCAATGACCTTATGATCCCTGGTGCCAAGTGCTCAAGTCCCAGCTGTGGATTTAAACTCAATCTCGTTTTGAGTTTCCATTCTGTTGGCAGCGGAGTCATTCTTCACTGCACTGCTCAAGCCAGAAAAGGCTTCCTGACTTGGAGGCAGACTCAGATAAGGAATGGCTATAAGAAAAGTTGTAATTGCACAAGCTCTTTCTTTCCCCAGCAGGTATAACTACAAATGAGCGTCACTGAAAATTCTTCTGAGCTTTAACAGGGTAGATAACCTCGTAGGCAATTGTGAATCTAACACAGTGTCCAGATTAGCAAAGTAGACAGAAAAAGGGTCTGTTATGTAACTCCTTCCCAGCAAGTATGGATTTTTGGGGTGGGTAGGCTGGTTTTTATGTGTTGCAATTTTTTTAGGTTTTGGTTTATTATTTTTTAAGAAAGCCGTTTGAGTAAGGAAAATGAGTAGCAGATCTAGCCTGAACTTCAGTGAAAGCTTCGCTACTGAAATTTTTCAGCAGTTAACACCACAAAATCAGATAACCAGAAATTAGGGAATGTCAGAATAACAAATGTTCTGTTTTATTTTTCCCTCACTGTACATAAACATTGCAAATAACATCTGCAATTTCTTCTCAGTGAGTGCACAGATCACACACTGCCTGTTAAACAGCAGCTTGTCTGTGCTTACTTTATCTTCACTATTCCATGAATACACCACATACCCTTTCCAGTATGCTGTTCCTGATACCAAAATATTAACTTCCTCAGGGGCTCCTGATTCTCCCACTATAGCTTTTTAGTTCTTTCTAAATATTGACAGATTTATCCACACATCATCACTGTGCAATATGTGGTAGCATTGCTGGGCATGTTTCACAAAAGGCTGATGTGCATCTGTTGAAACTGAAGAAGAAAGAGAGGTGCAAAATAAATTTCAGAGCTCCAGGGTCTTGCTTCTCCCAGCATTTGGCACTTCACAGCATCCCATAGGTTCTGAACAGATAGCCCTTGGCCTCAGCTGCTGGGGCAAGTGCAAAGGCATTCTGCATGTCAGAGTTACTGCATCACAGGCTGTCACATAGGGGATGAGAAACACAATGAGAAACACAAGTCTTTGCTGAAATGAGAGCTTCATTTAAGTCATGTGTCTCCAGGATGACTTCAGGCATAAAAAAGTGCTCTTTCCTTAATTCCCTTTCCAGGCAATGAAGAGGATGACAGCATATCTGGCAGAGGCAGCTGACCAGGCTTTCTCACTTTCAATATCAGAGCAATCCTACAAAAGGAAGCTTCCACCCTTCCAATTAGCCCTCATGAATATTTTCTAACTAGGAATTTCTAGTTCTTTGTTTTTGTCCGATGCTGAGCTTCTCATTAACATTTTCCTCAGTGACCACTCCTATCCAGTCACTGCTACTGCTCCTCCAGATTCTTAAGCCCTGTTTATCACACCAAAATAATTTGTTACCTTTCCTCTTACCTCCAGTTTTAACATTCCTGCCTAGGGTTGGCACCACCCATGAGCCACACTGACTCAAGTGCCTCCTGCTCTCTTCCTCCTGCTCACCAAGGTATCTCTTCCACACAAATTCCCCGTTTTCTACTCCACCCTTGCTCTTCACCTTACTGCATCCAAGCCAGACTCCAGTTCTCAGTTCTTCTTGGACATCAGCTGGACAACTACTGAAAACACAGAAGAGAATCTCCCTCTGAAGACCAAGAGCCCTCTGCAAATACCATGCTGGAAGGGCTGCTCACCCTCATATACATGGATATTGCTCTTTGGAGATGATTCATGTGCAGTCAGGTCACGCCAGTGATTTCTGAGAGATACAGAGATCTCAATTCAGGCACAAATCACAGACTTCAGCTGCCAAATGCAAGTGTTGCTACTGAGCCAGGGCAAACTGAGGTATTTTTAAATGTGAATGAGTGGACTAAATATGGGTGGTTTTCCCAAAGAAAGAGCAAAAAATATATTCTTACCAATTCCAGGTTCATTTTTTTCGAAGCACAGAGGGGCTACATCTGCTGTAATAAACAGCTACAAGAGTTTTCAAACTTTTATTTTAATTATATATTTTGCCTCTAGACACTTTAAAAATCTTGAGACTAGGCAGATCTTGGCAAGGCAAAATGTCAGATAAGTTAATTTTGGCAAATTTGTAAAGAACTGAAGGCAGTGTCCTAGTGAAAAGGTCTGTATTTAAGAAATTATGTTATCACTATACCTAGGAGAGTTTATTCATGTGTTTAAAAATTCTATGTTTGCTTAACATTAATGAATATCTGTGCTGATACATTCACTCATACTGGAAAATATCAAACAGCCTTTACAGGCAAAATTATTGAACATAGTCTTAACTAAAGATTCCCTATACATCCCAACTTCTGTTTCACTTTCATGGATTTTAGCCAAGTAAAGCATAAACTCTTGTTCTGTGTTTTGACAGAGGATTATTTAGACCTCCCAAGCTAGCAGTCCATCTGCTCTGCCAGCTAATGCTATTGTCCCGGAGACACCACCTCCTTCATTGTTCCACCGAACAATCCATGCCATCTCTTTTCTCAGCTGACACTGACAAGTACATGCCAGCCCGCTTGCATTCTCCTGCACACATCTGTGACACTGAATATAGGCTTTCACAGTTTCAGGCAGCTTAAAGCCTAGTAAGAGCAAGGAAACAATACTATAAAAATACTAATATATAAAAGCTTTTAATTATACCATATTAGTTTATCTCATCAATGCAATGTCCAGATTTACATGTTTTCATTGCTTCCTTCTACCCTTCTCCCTCTAAAGACATGATGTTAGCTTTGCCACATGAGACAAAATATTTTAAAGTATTCAGTAAATTTAAAAATACTTACATATAAAGAAAATTGGATTCCCTAGATAACATGTTCTAGTAATTTTTTTAATAGATATAAGAGAAGAACCTCTCTTACTGAAGATGGGTTTATGGGTTAAATCTGCAAAATGGAAGGACCAAAATAAGGAAAGCAATTCTGCCAGTAGGTCCCTGAAAAGCTCTTGCTAAATGAGCTGATGCAATCTCAGTACAGGACTTATAGTCAGCAATGACAACAAAATTCTCATTACTGCCAGCATTTCAAGAAAAAAGCAAGAGATGCAGTGAAACTATAGTTGCTGCAGGTGGAAGAAATCCAAGATTATTGATAAGACATGGATCAAATTCAGTGCTCTATCCCTCGCCATGTGAAACGCAGCTTCGCTAAAATCTCAAGTGACCTTCATGTGATCCAAAGAAATAGAGTCGTATATGCCAATGCCAATTAGTTAATGAAAGAAAACAATTTAGATGTAATAATAACATTATATTTTAAAACAACAAGTTAAAATTTAACTTGCTGCCAGCAACAGGTAAGTACTTAAGGACAGACAGAAACAATATATCTATTTTATTTGTTTGCTGCCTGTAAAAGATACTAACTTATAAAACATCTACATTTGCTGATTCATCTGGGATTGTTATTTACTGGATATTCAAAAATGAGCCAAGACTCCAAACGAGAAATGTAAACAGCATCTCTATCATGACAGACCACATTCTCAATATGTTGTTCAAATGGCTCCTGTGCTGGCTCTCAGCCTGGGATAGGAAACCACAATGACCACAGTTCTTGAACCAGGAAAACAGGTGATAGGTACTAGCTTTAAAACAGTAAAATAAGGGGGAAATCCAATGCATTCTCTACAGATAGTGTGCGCTCTTTTAAAATCTTAATTTCATTTACGTCAGTGTAAACCCATCTCTGGAGATTTCTCTAGAGTGAATTCTGCCTCCAAATAAGAGGCATCTGACAATTATCCACCAGTGTCCCAGTTTAGTTAAATTAGTTTTAAATTGGAACAACTTGTTACATGGAAGGGGGGAGTTGAAGGGGGATGTAGTTTTGCCAGAGACACATTATTCGATTTAAGCATTGAAATGCAAGGTCCCATCCTCTGGACACAGGCTGTCAGGCCCACAGACCTGCCTTTTTGTTTTCCTCTTCCCCCTCCTCCTTTCTTTCTTCCTTTTGCTGAAAAGCATTTCAGCAAATGAAAAATCTTAATTATATTTTATACAAAGAGGGCAAAACTACTCATAATTTGTTTTAATGCAAGCACAGCACAGCAAGCTGACATACAATAAAGCATTGCCAGACTGATGTATTAAAATGCTTTTCTGTCAACTCCTGCCCTGCATCTATGTGTAAGAATTCTCCTTCATTATTCCTTTTTATTATTTTCCCATGCAGATGACTGTGACCCATGCCAATCTTTGTGAATGTAGATGCTGGTAGAAAGTCCCTTTCATCACAGCAAATCTTTTCCTTAAACATATAAAAGGTTTGTTCATTAAACAACCAAACAGAAAACATTCCTCAGTGAAGAAAATACTACTCTGATTTATCTATAAAAACCCAAAGAACAGTGCTAAAAATGTGCAAGGAAGCCAGGGAATTAACAGTCTTCAAACAAGATACCGGTAGTAATTGGATGTCAGGGTGAAATAAGAATATTTTCACATAAATTATTGTATGAGAAAAAGAAATCTTCATGTACCTATATATATTGGCAGAACTTTACACTCTCAGTATGAATGACTTTCCCAGCTCTAGTGTTAACTGATCTGGTCCTGACTGCTAAAATGTAGGAGACCTCTCTTCAACAGCAACCAACTTCTTTCAAATTGCAAAGCATTCCAGCTCTCCTAGATTAGGAAACAGTAGACTGGAAAATTGCAGAAGATTGGTTTCTACAGACTCTCTCTTTACAACTGCAGTCCGTAACAAGGCAGGCAGGGCTTGTTCTGCAAAGGAGCTCACCTGTAGCAAGTGTTCTGGAGCAGAACAGGATCTTCTGTTCGTTCCAATAGTAGATCTATAGCAAAAATCAGTGTGCTAAGTCTAGAATTCTGTCTTGCTCCCTGTCCTGCTCCAATTTTTAGCATTATTATTGTTTTTGTTTAGGCAATCAGCCTTAATATCATTTAGGAGACTAGAATCTTGGCTGTTTTTAATAAAAATATTATGTTTAGAGAAAAAAAATGCCCAAGAAATAATGAAATAACAAGGAATTACTATAAAAAATCCCTCATAATCAGATACTGCTTTTATCACATCATATGCATTAAACTTCTCTGAACTGATGTCCTTTTCATCCTAATGTACTAAATTAAATATCTGCTCCGTGTAGAATTTGATTCATCTAAACTAGATTAAAATCAAATCATGAACAAAATCAATTTCACTTAAAGTACAATAATCCCAGCCCACTAAGGCCCCCTTCTAGTAATCACAATAAATGCTGGCTCTGTCACCATTGCCATCCCTTATTTCTCCCCCTAGCCTTTCACTGAATGTATAATTTTCATATCACATTATAAATTAGGACCTTGTATATCTTATTCACATCTTATTAGAGTAAGTTGGCCAGGAAGCCAGAGGCAAGACAACCTCATTCAAACATTCCTCCAGGGTTTTCAGGTCAAGTCATTTTTTAAATTGGGATTGGTATAAACCCCAAGGGATTTCTTGATTTAAGAAAGAACTACAAATATTTAAGCTGTCTTGGGGGGATTATTCTGACATTGGATCGTGGGATTACCTCCTACATAAGACTCAGAGGATTTGGACTGGTTCGGCATCTCGTCAGAAAACTGGACAAAAATGCTTCTTACGTGAAGTTAATCAGATATTCAATCATTCCTCGCTTTAAGCATGTCAAAAGGTAGCAAACAAAGGGAGAGGAAAGCCGTGGCTTTGAGATGTGTAGGAAACAAAAGCCATTCTCTGAAATACTGGAGCATTTTTGCTTTTTCATAGAGGAGCGCTATTCCTTGTGACAATGGGCCAAAATCGTGAAAAAAGCCACAGATTCCTTACTTACATACCAGCCCATCTCAGAGCTTGCCATTTGAATTTGCAGACAATCACTACCAGCGTGGTGGTATTTAATTAAATATTTTATTAATATGGCACTTCTATGAAAGAGCCCCATTTGTCTTGGAGCACTTTAGTCTAATAACGAAGTCTGACAACAATCTACAAAAACAGGAAGCTGTGATTGTAGCTGATGTAGTTGGAACTGTGAAAAGGTTTTAGGCAAACCCCCTCTGTAGTAGTCAGATCCTGGCTCTGACTCAGATCTGAGGCCAGGCTTGAATTGCAGTTGAAACCATCCTGTCAATAACAGCACTTCAATAAATTCTCTGACTCTCAAAAGTAAGTGTGAAAAATGTCACTCCCCCTTCAGTAATTTTCTTTTCTCTCCTCTTAAAGCAGAAGTTAGAGGGGGAAAATGACAGGAATGAGACTTGTTCACTACTGCAACAATAAGAGGAACAATAGCCAGAAACATCCAGAAAAAATGGCTACTTGAGAACTGTATCTTCTCGGATCTGCCAAATGTAAAAGGTCAATGCTAGACCATCATCCTGAGAAAAATATTGCAAAGAAAAGTAGATTTTTTTAAAAGATGGAATGTTGAAAGGAAACCAGAAGTCGCTCTCAGAAAGGGGTAATGATGTCTTTTCAAACATAGATCCAATTCCCTCAACTGAACTATTTTTCCTTATAAATTTATGCAACAAATAAAAAGCCTACCTCAACCCTAACCTCACTTTCATTAATTGTCCAGTGGGGAAAACTGAAGGACAGGTATTTTTGTTTCCCTTCAGTTAATTCACAGGAGAATGAAGAAAATGTCCTTCTTCAAAGGCATATTCTTAATTCCTCCATCCAATCACAGCACCATGAGACACTTGTACTCTCTTCTGTGTAGCCTCACATATCAACATACTGAGTTCAACATACTGAGCAAAGACAAAATCAAGCTTAGTTTAAAACTCCTGTTGTAGAACATAAAGGTGACAGACTTTAATAGTCTCTCTATTTCAAACACAGGGTTTCTTCTTTGTATATTTAAGACACCACAGGACTCACACTGTACATAAAAACAGAGATGGCCTATGCTGGAGATTAAAAAAAAAAAAAAAAAAGAGAGAGAGAGGAAAAAAACCCCCAAATCCTAACTAAACTTGACAGGAAACTACTTTCCACTCATTCATGAAGAGATTCCAGCAGCACTGACAACAAGCCCTGCTGATTGGGGTCAGTCACTTTTCAAGCCCAAGGGAACAGTCTTTTCCAACTTCAATCACATTCTCATAATTCCCCTATAAATAAACATACCAAAGAAAAACAACAACAACAAAAAAAATGGCAGAGGGAACTAGCAGTCACAATCCACACACAACATTAAACTGCAGTACTAATGTTTGTATTCTAGGAAGTCTGGAGAGAAGAAATCACTCTTCTTCACACAGATAAAACAAACTTTATTTGAAGTATGCTTATAACTTGCAATGGTTTAGTAATTTTACAGGAACATCTGCCCAGACAAATACATTATAGACACTAAACACCATAAGAAGCTTCTAACTTTTTATACTCAAAAAAGAAAAACGTTATAGAACATCTCAGATGTTTAACTGACACAAAAATTAAAGTTCATTTTTAATGCTGATATGGGATAAGATTTTGGTGCTCAGGATCACAAGGACACATTTTTTTCACTGAATCTGCAACTGAGTTTTCAAGCAATCTTTCTACAGAACAGGAAAACATAAATCATGATGTTTAACCAAAAAGTGTAGCTTACTTCATGTTAGTCATATCCCAAAATACGCATAATCTTACAGGGGAGAAGAACAGCATAAATTCTTAGCACTGTGTCTCCTGAGGCAATCCTATATGAAGTCCTGGGGTGTGTGGAGGGGTCAGGAAGAGGATCTAAGAGATTAAGAGATTTCAATTTATGGATCAGAAACAGTTATATTGAGTATTTATGAACTCAGATGTTGTGGCTTTTCCTTGGAAAGAATCTGTCAACAGTTTTATCTTAAGTATTTTATATGAATAGGAAATATTTCTTTGGGCATTCTTAAATCATCAAAGCGAAACGAATACATATATTTCTAAATTTCTTTTTTACTATTTAAAAGTTAATCTGCATTCACAGCTACATATCAGTTTCTGTATATAAAGAAAGTCTCAGTATCAAATTACCTAAAGGAATCTTTTGTAATAGAATTTCTGAGATTAAAAAAAAATTAAAAAGAAAGATAAAATTAAAAAAAAGTCACTATTTCAGCATTCCATCCCAGTGAGCGCAAAAAATAAACCAAAACCAGGAACTGTTTACTTACAACAGACTCTTGCAATTATTTTTCCACACATGCCACAACTGCCAGAAAGGAAGCATCCTAACATCATGGCATTATAGAAAGCAACCACTGGTAGAATATCAGGACAACAGCTTGTTCATCTTCCTAATGTGATGCAGGATTTAGTGTGCCTAGTAAATATCTGCCTAACTTAAAGACTTGCAGAAAAAGGCATTTCACAGTCTTCTGCATAACCTCTCAATGCCTGGAGTTCTTTTAGTTAAAACAATGGTATAATGCAATATTTTGTCTAACATTTATGTAGGCAACCAGTGAATTACATTCTGTGTACAGAACAAGTACTTAGCTATTCCTTTACTATTAACTCTGGTGGTGGTCTATGACATCTGCCACAGGCTATCTCTATAGTTAGAATATAAAACACATGGGTCAAGCATTGGCACACAATTATCAATACTCATTTGAGTATTGAGTTGTGCCAGATCACATCTCCCAAGCAGTGCTTATGCATTGCATAGGAAATAGGAGGAACCAGTTGCAATTTCTACCTTGTGGTACAAAGCAGGCAATCCTCTTTTGGAGGAGAGTTAAAGAACAGGAGGAAATTTAGCCATATGGATGCAAACTGTGTTGCATTATCTGTGGGCCAAAGAATGGGCATGAATGGGTTGGTTTTTTTTAAATAATGTAGTCCTAGCCAAAGGGAGAGAACATATTTCTATTAGAAAATAAATCAAACTAATTAATGCTATTCTGTTTTTCTGCCAATGTAGAAGCATAAAATTAGCATTCTGTAAATATTTAAGATGAGACTACATTTCCTCTGTGAAATCGCATTTCTCATCTCTTCCAAACAAAAGTACACGCCAACTCCTTGAAAGAAAAAACTTTCACCCTATTGAGCACCTATTTTATTAATTTTAAAAAATCAACCCAAAATTAATATTGTTATAGATTAAACTTAGGCCTTTTGCCTAGTGCTTTCATCCTCCAGTGTACCAAACTTGAAAAGTTGAACCATTTCCTTATACCTGGGTAGTTGTATAAGGCAGCTGCCCCAACAAATCTCACTCAGTGTTTTCTCAGCAGGTTCCCTATGATCTAACATTGCCAGAATGACACAAAATGCTGTTCCATGAAAAGGGACACTGTTTATTTTATCACATGCCAGCATAAGCTGCCTTTTTCACAGGAGGCATACTTTGTCTTGTACTGGTCAATCTTCACTGCTGTATGTCATGGTCTGCAGGCACTTGTCTAATCATTGTGCTAATTACTTCAAGAAATACTCAGTGGTGACATATCTATCTGGAATCCAGCTGCAGGACTGTGTACATCCCCTTAGGTTGTCAGGTTCTTCTTGTCTTTTGACATGCTGGAGAACAGCTTTGCAAAAGCCACCAGCTGAACAAAGAGTTGTGGAAAGTAATTGTCCTGGGTTAGCCATATGACCTGTTTGTATCCCCAATCGTCCCCTTGCTTATGCTGGACATTAAGTTCTGCAGCTTTAAGTTGGTCCAAGGGAGACAGTGAAAGTGAAGGTGGAGGAAGAAAAACACTCGCCGTTTGTCTGCAGGATACTACGAACCAAGGTCAAGAGAGCAGAGAGGCTGCATTCCAGCAGACAGCGTTATCTCTTTTTCTTTTTTTTTTACTCACTCTGTTGTGGGGGGTGCTGCCCTAGCTCACAGCGGAGGGTTTATCCTCGGATTTTTTCCCGGCTTTTTGCAGGGAGAGACTTTGTTTCTTTTGCTGGGAATTTTTTCTTTTTTTCCTCTTCCTGGGACTGGTTGGCATCGCGTGGGCCCAGGACACCAGGGAACCCCCGGGGGGCCCCCCCCCCATCCTCGCCGACTTCTACAGCCGGGCCCGGCAATCGTCCCCCCACTGGAGAACTGAACCGGACTCAGACGGACTCTGAATCTACCATCTCTTCAGAGGAAGGAGAGGTTTCATTGTTTTCATATTATCCAATTTTTCCCTATACTTGTAAATATTCTATGTGTTAAATAAATAGTTTTTTCCACTTTTCTCTAAGGAAATTCTTCCCGGACCGGTAGGGGGAGGGGCGATTGGAATCGGCTCTTCCTAGAGGAGACCCCCCAGAGGTTTCCTCCTAAATATTTGCCCTAAACCAGGACAGTAATCAATGGAAGGAAATACATGGATGCATATTCCACCTCTTGGATAGTGCCTCACCTAAATAACATCAGGCTGTAGAGCCTTCCAGCTCACTGCCTCCCCTTCTTCAGTCAGGTGCTCCAAAAAGAGTAGGAGTCATACAATTTTTTTAATTCTTAAGCAAAACTCAGGAACAGGAAATGTTATCTGTCCTTGCTACTTCTCCTTCATGACAGCATGCACACTGTGTCCTGGGCATGATTTTTAAGTGACAGGCTCTCTATCCAGGTGATGAGAGGCTTACCCCAAGAAAACGGTCAAGAAAGGGTCCTAGAAGGAAGAATATTATTTTTGAAGGTACAAAAGGCAGGGCTTTTAGCAAATCAGAATCTTCAGTACATGAGCAGCTGTATACATACATTGATGCAGTAGCGTTGGAAGTTTTATCAGCAGATATTTTGGCACATGAGAACTTCAACACAACAGTGTGTATCAAGAGTTTTTTCAGATTTCATTCCCATCTAAGTGCTGAACAAACCCACATAATCTATAATTTAAGTGATTAAAGAGTTATAGCCCAAAATGCTCAATGTACTTGTGAGGTATTTAACTTATGGCTGATGTAACTGCCAAAGCCTAAGGAACTCAGTTTGGAAAACTCACAAGAATATTCAGAAATTCACTTGTGTATGACATGAATAAACTATGATGACATTTGAAAATACAGCAATCATTTCCCAGTGCTGGCAAAGCAACATATTGGTAGCTACTCCAAAATTCTGCTGGGTATTTGAAAGGTGTTGTATCATGAAGCATCTGGCATTTCATGGTTTTTTTACCAAGTAATCCAAATTTATTAAAGGATCCAAAACAAGTGTTTTCATTAAAATATAGTCAGTACATATATTTTTTTAAAAATTAAAATTAAAATTAATTCCAATCACCTACAGTACAACTTTGAGTCAATTTTCCAAATATTCTCTTACCATTTTATAGTTTTGAATTTATTTGATGTCTCCTTTTTATGAACATACACCATATGAAGCTGCTGGTTTCACATCTTGTACTCACATTTTAATGCACATAATCATGGTAACTGGCACTTAATTTGTTTTTAATTGTTAGAATTACATTTTCAAAGAACCTTTAATCATTTTGAAAATGTTTTCTCCAGCTTGTTTACAAGGCAAAGGTTTTGATCTCTGCAAAAGGAGATTTAATGAAATTAATTTATTGAAATTTTTATCCCATATAAAGGTAGCAACTTGATCTGCCACAACCTATACCACAAGAACACAAATCACAAAAAATTTAAAATTATGCAAATGGCAAAATATAAATGGTCTAGGAAGAGCCTGCTTGAGCAGGAAGACTGAAGCAGATGACACATTGTGGTCCCCTTTAACCTGACCCATTCTGTGATTCTTTGAAAAGCATTAACAATAAATTTATAAGCAGAAATTCAAACAGATTCTTATAGTAATAATGTTGTGCTAGTAGGGAAATTTTACGCAATCGTTTGCATTCAACTCCTTGCAAAATTCCCTCACATGGAAATGATTTTTCTTTTTCAAGGTGTGGACTCAGTTTTGAAGTTCTGTTTTCACTTTGAAGGAATGTGGGCAGGGCTATTCAAGCCTCTTCCCAAATATCTGGTGTTAGAGAGCATCTGAGTCATCAGGTCAGCCACTATCAAACCATACACCTGTACTTTCTGACAGTCATTTGGACAGAACCTCTTAAGGGCATCAAACAAATTTTGATTCTTTTACAACCAGCCTAGCTGGAAACTTCAAAAAGGCTACAATGGTTTGTTTTCATTTGCAATGCTAAGATATGTTTTGAATTTGGCATTTTTAACCACAGCAACAAACATCCAGAAGTATCCACTTTTGCTGCGCTACTACTTGGATTTTCTCTGCCCTCTCTGCCCTCCTCCAACCAGGCACAGCTGCCATGTGGATGACAGCTACAACTAAAATAAACAGAAAAAGGGAAAATGGAAACAAGAAGGCAAAGAAGCATCAGCCTATAGCCTTGCCAGGCTTGCTCCCTTGCCTTTTGCTTTTCTCAGACTGGATAAAACCAGTAACTAATGGAGCCTGCAGAGAAAAGAGGAGTACTGGGAAAGTGGAGGGCATACTGGTCACTAAGGCCACAAGATACTGCTCTGTATAAAAATAAACAAACTCAGCTGATGTTAAAATGTATCATAATTCATAAATTACAGCCCAAAATTAACTGCTTAGCGGCCGTCTGCTGGCACTGTTCTAGCTGTCAAGACTGAAACAACTATGTGCTCAAAGGATGTAAGATACTGGCTGTAGATTTAATAATAACTCAGATTTGTTCCTACTCCATCACATCTGAAGATTAGAATCTCCTCAAATTCCCTGTAAAGAATAACACCAGTACCCGACCTAGGCAATGACTCCCCAGAAAAACTGGCTCTAAGATGCAGGGCTGTCCTAAGCATAAGGCAGTGTCTTCATCTGCCTTCATGCATCAGTAGCTAACTCATTATTCGAGTAATTCCTCATATAGGAGGAAAAAAAAGTATAAAGTGTAAATCCACATCACTGTGCAGCTGTGCTAGCAGTTCTTAGTGACTTAAAAAGAAGCATCATTGACAGGCTTTTAGAGGCAGCTGCATCCTGTCCTCTCAGCCTTAAGGCATTGCTCTGGGTAGGGCTAGCTCGTGGGAAGGAAGAAAGGCTGCTGCTGAAAAAGCTGGGGATATGAAGTAACTAAATTACACAAGAAGTTTAGGAGGTGAAAGGGCATGAAAATTTACAGTTCGTGAAGCTCTACTGAGCAAACAAAATTGTTTTAAAAGAAGAAGCCAGTTGTAGTATGTGGAAAAAGCAGAATAGGAAAAAAATATTTTGGAGCACTGAGTTATATATCAAAACTGAACTTTCTAGAAAAACTTGGCTTATTATCTAAGATACCACTTGGTTATTTTAAATACATTTTAGTTTATCTATCCTTTTCTTTTTAAATCCAGCTCTTTATAGGAATCATAGAATGGTTTGGATTGGATTGGAAGGGACCATTTAGTTCCAACCTCTCTGTCAAGGGCATGAAACCTTCCACTAGACCAGGTTACTCAAAACCCCATTCAGATAGGAATGGCTTTAAATAGAAATAAAAGTCTGACAATTAATATATTTAGCCCCTACCTGTTGCTAAGCATTTCTGTGTATACAGTAACTTGTGAATATTTATGCTGGGGGAAAAAAAAAGTCTATTCTAACAGTCAGCTAGAAGTTGTCATTAAACATTTGAAATTGGTAACCTTACTATAGATATACTCATAAAGCATAACCTTTTCTTTTTAGGTGAGTCTAGCAACAAATCATTGAATTATGAATAAATACAGCTTTGATATTTCCAACCTTTTTCTAACCCTTTTAGACTAGATTTATTTCAGTGACTATTATAGCACTACATTATTTGTTTACAGTAATTGACCTGAGCATTCAACACAAAAAACAATGTGTTAGAGAGCTTCTCCACTTGTGTTACAACAGCCATTTATTAAATTACACACAGATGTCATTCAACTTGTTGAAAGGACTGCCCTCAGGTTCAAGCCTGGATTACATGTATACATTGGCATTCTATTATTAATCTTTCAGCCCTTTTTATTTCCTCTGACAATATCAAAATGGATTTTCATTTTTCCATATTTCAAGAGAATGAATGTAGTTATCTTTGGGATAGGGACCTGGGTGGTAAAACTGAATCATGCTTATAGAGCAAAGCATATTTCAGCTTCTAATTCAAAATCGGTTGGGGAATTTGACATTGTAACCTCATTTTTCTGGGTTCTCTCTTTCATTTTGTACAGTTTCAGTCCATCTCAGCATGACACAGTTACAACACTAATTTTACTTTCTGACACATGCAAGCTTTTCCTCATAGCTACTATCACCTTCCAAAACAGGAAACTGAACTGAGCAGAGATCTCCAGTCTATAGCAACTTTAAGTCAAAAGCAACCTGAGAAAACTGAACATACTCCCATATTTCAGCTACCAGCAATATATGTCAGTGAAGTTGCACTAAATAAAAAGCAATTGTGAATGTTAGAAAATACCTCCAAGACCATAGAGTCCACCTAGTAACCTAGCCCTGCCGTTTTCACCACTAAACCTAACCCCAAGTACCACATCCCCATTTTTTAACACTTTCATGGATGATGTTTCCTCTGCTGGCCTAGGCGGTTTGTTCCAATGCCTGACCATCCTTCAGTGAAGAAAGGTTTCCTATACCTAAGCTAAAACTCCCCTAGTGCAACCTGAGACCAATTTCTCTGGTCCTTTCTCTTACTAACAGTGACAGGAGACACCCACATGGCTACACCCTCCTTTAGGCAGCTGTAGAGAGCAATAAGGTCTCCCCTGAGCCTCCTTTTTTACAGACTAAACAATCCCAGCTCCCTCAGCCACTCCTCATAAAACTCATGCTCTAATCCTTTCACCAGCTTTGCTGCCCTTCTTTGGGCATGCTCCAGCACCTATACCCATGAAGATCTGAAAATGTGAAGAAACTGTTTCAGTAAAACCCCAACTCGAATTTTTATAAGGCTGTGCAAAGAACCTATTGTACAGTTTAAGGAGCAGTGGTTACATGTACAGATAGAAGACTTCCAAGGTAGTTCTTTCTCTTTTGAATTCTATTTCCATCAGAGGATTCACCCTATGCCAAAAGGTTATAGTTAAATATTATAACCTGACATCCCCTGATTTGGCCAGTGGTCTTCATTTGAGGACAAGGTGGCACATGATAATAGCAGAACTCTTACAAAAAAAACCTTCCGAGTCCAATCACTTTTATTGTAATGTTAGATGGGCAGTCTCACTCTGATGGTAGAGTGTCTCAATATTTTTTCACTCTATAACTCTGCCATAAAATTCTAGCTTAACCCTGAAATGCAAACAGAATTGAGACATAATCTGATCCATACTGAGTAATGGAACTCAGTATGGGTCAGATACGGTAGTATTGGAATCCATTTATATGGCTCAGAAATCAGTGTCTTCCAGCTGTCCTGGTTTAGGGCAAATATTTAGGAGGAAACCTCTGGGGGGTCTCCTCTAGGAAGAGCCGATTCCAATCGCCCCTCCCCCTACTGGTCCGGGAAGAATTTCCTTAGAGAAAAGTGGAAAAAACTATTTATTTAACACATACAATATTTACAAGTATAGGGAAAAATTGGATAATATGAAAACAATGAAACCTCTCCTTCCTCTGAAGAGATGGTAGATTCAGAGTCCGTCTGAGTCCAGTTCAGTTCTCCAGTGAGGGGGGGGGGGCCGATTG
>JAHLSL010000023.1:4149453-4272931 GCA_025920805.1 Petroica traversi
GTCCTGGGCCCACGCGATGCCAACCAGTCCCAGGAAGAGGAAAAAAAGAAAAAATTCCCAGCAAAAGAAACAAAGTCTCTCCCTGCAAAAAGCCGGGAAAAATCCGAGGAAAAAACCCTCTGCTGTGTGTGCTCGGCCAGCACCCCCACAACAGAGTGAGTAAAAAAAAAAGAAAAAGAGATAACGCTGTCTGCTGGAATGCAGCCTCTCCGCTCTCTTGACCTTGGTTCGTAGTATCCTGCAGACAAACGGCGAGTGTCCCTTTTTCCCCCACCTTCACCTCCACTGTCTTCCTTGGACCAACCCAAAGCTGCAGAACTTAATGTCCAGCATAAGCAAGGGGACGATTGGGGATTACAAACAGGTCATATGGCCAACCCAGGACACAGCTCTTAAAAGCTAGTTGTGGATCTGTGCTAACATCAGGAAATAAATCTCTAAAGATTTTTAAAGGCTAAAAACATAGAATTATTTCATATTCTCTCCAGTTTTTATTATTAAACAATTAAAAAAAAAAAAGTCTTCTACTGCTTGCTTACACTCTAGAGGAAAGACATATTTGTACAGGGTTACTGATTAAGCCCAAAAGGAAGGAAGAGATAACATCTCATGTTTCCCTTGGTAACCTAGGGTGACCTGAGGCGCTTGTATGTCCTTGGGTGACAGCATCACCAAAGCCTCCCCCTGGGGATTAGTAAACACCCTGAAATACTGCGAAAGCACTCAAACATTTTCCAGAAGGAGAAAAGAATCTCTGCCAGGGCATAAAGACCCTCCTCACTGGGATGTTGCACCTATTCCAAGCTTAAGCCATTGCAATGCCTCCAGCAACTATTGTTCAAGTAGTTCATGTCCTCCACTCTGCCCCAAGAAGTCTTAAAAGACATTGAGTCATTTGTTCGTAAACCAAAGTATACAGACAGTATGGGACTAGGATGTATACTTAATAGCAGGTTTTTGGTTTTTTTCTTTAGGTAAATTAGATTTAATTCCTTTTTTCCACTGCAAATTTTGCAGGTTTGGAGAAGTAACAAGTGTAATGGATGCTGCAGCAGGTATTAAAGCCATTTAAAATAATGCAACATTTCCAGTTTGCAGTCTAAATGTGAACTGACTCAGCCCTATAATTAAAAGTGAGGCCTTAATTTTCTTCTAAGCATTACTCTTAAGATGCAGAAACATTTTCCTTTTAATGTCCATTTGCGCTCTTGTCCCCTTCCTAGCAGGAGTGTCCTGGTACCAAGGCATTGATTTACACAGTGCAAAGCTGCTACTCTGGAAAACTAAATCAAACCTTACTGTACATTAAAAAATAGGGCTTCACAGGAAATTAAAAAAAAATTTAAAAAAAATATTATCAGACAACTTTTAATAGTAACAAAACCAGGAGACACGATTCTTAAACTCAGCTGACTGTTCTGTGTCTGATAGCAGTGGTTATACACAGAACCAGTCTTACCGGCCAGAATATTTATGGTTGACAGATACCTCAGGAGTAAATGCCATAGGAAGTGATGCCAAATGGAAATGCTCTTACCCTTTCAGCCTGATCTGCAAATCCGTACCTGCACACAGCCACCACCTTGATCTTAGGATTGTCATTATAAGGAAGATGTAGCTCCAATTTACTTGGTTTGATCTGAGAGAAGGCAACAAGTCAAATCAACACTGGTCACTGTAACAATCTCCCCAAGGCCCAATGGAAAAGCTTTGTACCTTAGCAGGCTCCGCCACTCATGTTTTCACATGGAGTCAGCCTTTGCTTCACTGCCACAAACACTCCAGCTCTCCCAAGCAGGAGTACTGATCTCCAACTGTAAGCCTGGAGGAATTATCAACCACATGCCTTATGGTCTTTTTCAGTCCTTGCATTAAAGGCATGCATTGGATCTGCCCCAGGGCATGTGGAAAGTAAGAAAACTAGATTTCTGGTATTTCCCAACTGGAACACTAGTATAATGTTAAACCACTCTATTCCTGAGTCTACCTATGCAGCACAGAGGGAGTATAAAGCTTAATTAATTCATGTTTGTAGAGTGTGAGCTTCTCAATAGAAGAGACTGTGTAAGTAGAAATTACTCCTATTAATTCAGGTATTGGGGGAAATGATCACACTTTGCACACTGAAGTTTGCTTCTCTGTTCTTTAAATAGCAAGAATGCAGGCAGCAGCATCAATGGAGACTGCATTCCTCACCCTACCTTAGTTTGTTCATAAAGTTCAAGCCAAAATGAACTTTCCTGGTACCTGTTCTGGCACTTTGTACTGAATACCTGAGCTGGGGACTGCATCCACTTTGGAACATTGGAAGTGCAGACATTTCCTAGGTACTATGTGCTGTCTCTGTGGAGGATGAATTAATTATCGTGGGTGCTTTCTGTTTACAGTCCCACCGACTGGAACTGGCAACAAAATGACTGTTTCACATTGAAAGTAAAATACTTAGGAGTAGGTCCTAGATAGGACAATAAAAGTATTTTGAGGGGGATAAAACAAGGCCAAAAGGAATGAAAAGAAGAAACCAGAAAAATAAATCTCAGTATTAGAAGGAAGAGAATTATAAATTTCATTCAGATAGGTGAACTGCTTATGTAAAGAATTCTAAAATTAATTATCACAGTCTGGTAATTTGCCTCAGTGCCAAATATGCAGTTATTTTCCATATTTGTTAATTATAATGCTATTTCAAGTAAACTGAGTACCAAAAAGTATATAAGTTCCCAGTCATAATTTTGGAGTTGTTGTTTGTGCTGAAACAAGTCACTTATCCCTCCTCACAAAGGAAAAGAATAAGATGTGTCTGTTTAGAGTCATGAGAACAATCTGATACATTTTGCGGTGCTTTAGCAGAGGCTGTCACTTTTCAAGTATGGCACTACCACAGAAAGCACAAAGGTGAGATCCTAAGTGCAAGTCTTATTAGTTACACCATTAATGGTGTGAAAGTGTAGTGAGGGTAAGTGAGGACAATGACCTCTTTATGCATTGTCATAGTGCTACTTCATGTATCACCACCTCCTTTTTCAGAGCCTGTCTCACTCATAAAAAGGAGTTCCAATCAAACACAAAAGGCAGTGAGCAAGAACAGAAAATCAAAGAGGAGTTTTAAACTGTTGTTTCCTATCTCAGTTGCTAGTGCCACTCAATAACATTGAGCTCCCTTCAGCATTACATTGCCATATTTTTTTTACTCTTTCTTTTTTACTACAGACTCTTTTTGTTTCTGGGGCCTGAGGTGCAATGCCTTGGCATGTTGTTAAACCATTAGTATGAAGAAATCACAAGGCAGTAGCTTCACTTGTATAGCATTTCTATCATTTTATCAACTGGACATCTCTTCTATGTTTGCTTGTCATAGAAAGCAGGTGTGTGCATGTGTGTCTGCCCCTGTGTGTGTATACACATAACGATGATGCCCAGCTGAAAATATCTACACTTTATCAGCTGCTTAAAATCTAGAAGCCACAGATGTCGTACAGAAAGCTAAGGCTTTCTTGGCTGCAGCGATAGGGAGGGAAGGCAAGAACCAATCCAAATCTTCATGAAACTATATCCTTGGAGTTCACACTCCATATATGTCCACCACTCAGCATTTAACTTCTGAAGATTAAGTTGCTACTCTATACCACAAAAAATGTATCATATAATTCAGACCAATGCATATGGTAGGAAGCCTGTCAAATCCTTATTAACCTTTCTCTAGCTTAACAAAGCATTTTTACTTAGTCTCTCCAGACCCCACAGACTACTTTGCAGACTTCCTTCCAGCTGTCATCTCAGCAAATGAGAGATGCCACAGAACTTCCAAAAAGTGAATTTTGAAAGAATTTATCAAAGTTGCACTGTCTTGGGATAGAACTGGAACACTTTCTATTTGGAATCAGAGACTGGTTTCAAGTTTGCTTGAGATACATGCTTTTCCACTGCTCATCTCCCCATACCTTAAAATGCCTGCACATGTAGAGGGCATTTCTTGGTGATAGCCAGAGAGACAATGTATTTTAAGGAAATTTACCTATGACTGTAACCAAAGGAGTGTTATAAAGACCTAGGAAAATGTCTCCAACGTCCTCTCCTGAGTCAACAAACCCCCAGGAGTGTCAGGGTTTTTCCCTCTACAGCTCATCAACCTTGATGAATGAGTGCAGCATAACCAAAAACTTACAGAAAAAAAATGGGAGAGGTTTGATTACAAAAGTAAATATTACCAAAGTAAGCAAAAAGCAAAAGGTAGTTTAAACATGGAAAGCATCTACGTAGAAGTGTGGGAATGTGAGAATTAAGGGATAACCCTTCTGATAGTGCTGTTTTGTGTTCTATTGGCTACACCACCATTAATGTACCTGCAGAACTTAAGATCTCATGCTTTAAAGTAAAGGATTTGGATGCATTCCAGAAAATACAGCACTGCCGAAGCATCCCTGCAAAGTAACTGAATGACTGCCCTGGTGCTATATAAGTTTAGTAAGCAGCAGGACATGGTTCTCACAGAAATGCTACATTATCACAGTTATTTATGACTTGGCACTAAAAAAAAAAAAAATCCTAACAGGTAATGCGAAACAGCTTCTTCAACCAAAGTTCACTAAAGCACTCAAAGCATAGAGGAGCCAGATCATTTAATTTCCTCTGACATAAATCACTACAGGGTTTTTACAAAATAAAGAAAACTGTGAATATATAATTGTGCAATATTGTTTTAAAATTAAAGAAATTCAACAGTACAATAGCTGAATTATTACAATAGCAATTAAGGGATTATTTTTTTTTTCAGCTTGCTGTTTTCTTGTTTCTATTCACCAAGCTAGTATTCACCAATATTCATGTGTTTTCATCTCTCTTACTAGAGGGGGTTCGCACAGTCAGGAACAGAATGGTTTTAGAAAGGAAGAGGATAGTCACATTTTCAAGGAAAAATAGTAAAATGTTTCCTGAGCATTCTCATGAAAATTATGAGAAAGTTTACATATAATAATGAGAGAATTAATAGATTCACTCCTTGGTATACTCTATAGGCAAGATTTTTCACACATAACATCATGAACAATTTTTCAATATATAAACAGTTGCTATAAATGGGAAAGTGAGAGGACACTATGGGACAGAGAAGGAAATGCAGGAAATACTAAGGAAAAAGAATATCTCTCCAAGAATAAGGGCAATGATGCACTGAAAAAATTACATAAAAAGAGACTGCTATTTTCCACCACTGGAAGTTTGGGGTTTTTTTAATGTATATAAAATATTTATCAGGAGGTCTTTATAGATAGGTGAACCTGTTTTTTGATGGACAGTTTTCTTGACTGGGTGATCTTTTCTGTGTTCTGCCAGAGAAAACGAATAAGATATTAAAATACAAGAAGGGAGAGATGGGAAAAGAGAAAGGCAGTTTAGTTCAGTAAACATTCCCATATTGTTCTAAATCACGACTCTTGAAGATGACTTGTACATGATTCAGAACCTGATTCAGAACTTATATGGGAAAAATTAAAATGTATGTGTAAAAGCATAGATGCTTTTACAGCGAACAGTTATATTGTGGGATTCAAAAGATCTTCATTCTACTCCTGATGCTGCCCATGACCTAAAAGGAGATTCCAGTCATGGCACTCCACTTGACTCTGACTCAATTTCACACTACATAAAATAATATTTGAATTCCTATTCATGGATTTCTAGATTTCATGGTGCAAATCCCAAGAGAGCTGCATATTATTACATTGTTAATGTTGTTGTGTTGCTATCACTTATATTAATTGTAATTATTTTAACCTGTCATGGCTGACAACTTTTAAATCAGGATAATCAAACAGCTTTTGAAGGTTTATACTTGTCATTGTTCAACATTAAGATAATGTGAATATATAACCATAACTTAACCTCAACAGCAGTGTAATTTCCCCTTCATATGCGTTTTTCTATTCTAAACCTAAAAATTCTGAGTAATACAGAAGTCACATACATGCCACTTAATGATGAAACTAAAATCTTCCATGAAAATGTCTTTGGACAGCTTTTTCTGCTGGTCATTCACTTAGCAACACTACCACTACCAAGAAAACAATCACTGTTAGCAAATATACCAAGAGACTGAAAGTCAACCCCTTGTTAACTTTCACAAATATTCAGTGAATTAGTTTTATTCTTGGACAACTAGGACGAGGCTTCTCCCAAACTATATTTTAAACAAACTTTAGGAGTTAAAAGTATTCCATAGAGGTATTTTTTTCTGCATTCACCTTCTTTTGTAAATTTTAATAATATAGGCATGGATCACTCCATGACTGTTGGCCTCTTTGGCATCAGTAGTCCCAGGCACATTTAATTTCCTAGTGCAAATCTTGCCAAGCAGCTCTTACATTAAATAGTCTAATTTTTATTCTAGCTTGAGCCAAAAAGAAAGAAAATTGTTTTATTTAATAAAAGTTTGCTGCAGCTAATTGGCTCCTGCTTTACTTTTTAATCTACTGACTTTGTCCTTTAACTAAAAGGCAGCTTGACGTGCAAAGATTTAGGAACCCCTTGGCTACTACCTAGTAGGTGTAACATCTTCATATCTGACCCATCCACAGACAATCTTACAATAATCTGTTAAGGCAATCCAATCAAATAATGTACTTTATAAGGCCTACTGTTTTTTAAATGCCCATGTCTACAACACTTTTCATCAACTCCATGAGCTGTAGCTGGCTTGCCTTTAGCATAAAAGTTCTCTTTCTTGTGGTTCAAGGAATCTCAGAAATAAAAAGTCAGAATCAATCTTGTTGCTTCAGAAAGGTGTCTACCACTTTTAATGATTAAAACTTTACTGTATATGGCCCAGCCTAGTGGTAAATCTACTTTATTATGCTACTGCTGTATCTCACTCAGGTAAAACTTGTACCTTTTTAATATAACAGTTTTGGCTTGGGACTACTCATTTGTAGCACATGGTGACTTTTAACAAAATCTTGTCCTTTCATGGTATTGAGATGTTAGTGGGCTTAAAAAACAGTTAGGTGATGGTCTTCATGAACTGAAGATGCAGTAGTTTACATCTCATTGAAATGACAAGTACACAGATTAATAACTAATGTATTATTAATACATATTTATTTCCTCTGCTGTATTCAGTTTTATAGCAGGATGCATAATTAATGTACTATTTTAATCATGCTATAATAACAGAAGTCACACAAAAGCAATACACAGCTGGGTTTTGTGTAGTTAGTGATGTCTAGTGGGAAGCATTTCTATGTCAACTATAAATAAATAATTAGGAAGATAAACAAAATGCATGTCACTGGCATTATTAAGGCAAAAGGTCTTTCTATAGTTTTGTTAAATATCAACGAGAGACACTGTGAGGTTTTGTTTCTGTTGTTTGTTTTTAAACAAGACACTTGAAAGAGAATGGATTGGAAAAACACAGCCACTGAATTACTGCCCTGGCCTTCTTATAAGGTTTGATGTGCCTCAGTAGTTTATTTCTCATAAGCTTCTCACCCAGCAATGAGGAAAGAAAACTGACAAGAAAAATGGTTGGCAAAGGGGGAAAAAAAAGGGGGGGGGGGGGGGGCGAGGGGCTGGATGAAAGCATTGATTTCTCTAAATGGAGAATGCAAGTCTACAAACTCTAACAACAAAATGCATGGGTAAACAAGAAAAAGCACTAGCCCCAGGACTGGCAGTCCACTGTAACTCATGATAAAGCAAATGCAAGCATTTGGCATCTTTCTATGAAGACTGTTGTGCTTCTGCCTTTGTAACACGACCTTTGTTAAGACCTGCACTGAAATTTAGTTATGCAACCCCAAACTGAGATGCTGCACTGCTTTTAACTGTTATTCCCCATTATCTACTGTTATTATTTAAATAACATTTTTTTTAAAAAATAATGACCAGATTATATACAGGTATCTTCTTAGCATCAACTGTATCACTACCCCATGATAAGAAATCCCTCTAGTAATAACAACAGATCAGAATTTTTTCATCTTCTTAATTGTATAGGTTATTATTTTAAAAAAATCAATAGCATTCTAATACATTAAAGTGACATTAGCAAGTTCCTTTAAAATCTCAAACTAGCAATAATCAGCAGGTATTTTGTCCTTCCCAAAAGTAGTAAGTCTTAGAATTAGAAAATACTCTGCTTGTTTTCTATGTGAGATATTGATATCTCTGCTTCTTACTGTATTCTGTCTTCATTATGGTGTTTGGACATTTACTTAAGAGCATGACAAAGCATAACACAAAAATGAGTGTTGATTCCAGTGAAATGGTGTAGCAATGTTCATGTCCATGACACAACCTCATAGTGAAAAGGCTGCAGGGTTCCTATTTTAACGACCGACAAGAAACTTCTACTCATTATAGAGCATGATGTGGACAGTTCATCTGGCAGTTTTATGCATTTCTTTACATAGAGATGGTGATTCTGGTTAAGGAACAATGAAATGACAACCAAGCAGCCAAGCTGAATCCCTCCAAAGTCAGTAAAGCCTGAAAAGAAACCACAGAAACAAAGAAGTGAAAGACTGTTTTGGGAACAAGCATGAACTAACAGGATAAATCCCAGCTTTGGCATAGCACAGCTTCATGCATTTCTATACAATCAGCTGTGCCAAACACACAAACATCTGTATTTTTCACTTCAACCATACGTTGTCAGGTTTGAACATTCAGTTTCAGTGGGCAGGTATGTGATGTCTTTTACTATTATCTTAGTCTTTATATTCTGCTCCCTGTGATTTTCCACTGTGTCCATCATTCATGAACTTTTAAATTCCCCTCAAGCCTTTAATCTCTACTTGTAAAACATGCATTTTCTTTTAGCTTACATATTTATTTTAATAAGGTAAAGATTCTCATTCTGATGGTCATGTCTGCTGCCATAATCAGTTGAAAATAGAATGTATATCACTATTTGCCTTTTTGTTCCTTTTTTAAACAAAAATTTTTCTTGGGTTACTTACATGGAATGGGATAGAAGGATACAAAATTTTAAAGAGAAATCTTCCAAAGATATACTTTTGAGAAAAAGCGGTAACACTTGGGACTGCCTGCATTTGAGATGGTTAAAAACAATCAACTAAAAGTATGAAGTTAATGCAGCAAAATTGAGGAGCGTTAAGCCCCTATATGGAAACTTATTGAAAAGCAGAGTGCTTAAGGGAGGATTAAACTACAAAAAATAAAGGCATTTTAATTCAGAATGAGAGCATCTACATATAGCTTAATGCACTTTAATTTCTCTCCATTAACTTTATACTTTTAGTTGTTCTCCCACATAGAATTGCCATAAGATATCTAACTACTACTTTTGCTTGGTGACTTCAGTTAGGAACACAGAAAGCATGTCTAAGTGCTGCCATTTATAGCAGCATTAATTTGAACCTCAAAACTATTAACACAGAAATATTAATGCAAAATTATGGAATCTTCAAAGCTTCTTTCAAAGCCTGTACAACTTTTTAAACATTTTTCTTCAAGAGACAATCTCAAAACATTCTGCAAAATATGCAAATATTGCTGTTTTGAGTCTTCTGAGCAACAAAACCCAGGGTGAAACCTACAAAAGAACTTAGCATCATTCAGATCTCCCTAAGTTTGTTGCTTCCTAGGCAAATACTCCAAAAGAAAGACACACCACTTTATATTCTAAATGTGTTTTAGAAAGAAACTGGCTGCAATCACAATTGCTTACAGCTAAACTCACTGCTGCTTCTGTGTTCAGCTCCTTTGCAGAGTACCAATCCAGACCAGCTATCCATGAGATTTCAGCACAAGGCTGCTTACTCTGTAAATCTAAATAGGATAAAGTGCAAGTTGGACTGCTCTTCCAAGATGGAAATGCTTCCAAAAAAATCCTGACAAAGTTCTATAGGCTCATTTGGAAATTTGAAAAATGGAAACCTACACCACCAAATGTCTAATTAAGATGAAAACCATGAAATATGTTAACAAGTGTGAGTAAAATGACTGCTAAATTGCTGAGAAGTTAATGATGGTATAGAGATGCTTTCCAGGCTTACTGAAAGTCAGTCCAGATTGAAACAACAGTGCATTCTGGCATAATTAGAGCTCTCTTAAACTATCTTTCAGGGAAAAGAAAAGAAATAAGGTGTTCACTCCCACAACTCGATGACAAGAACATCCCCTAGAACTAGCAGATAGAATTAGCAGTATCACCAATGAGCTGGCTGATTTGGGAATTGTGAAGCAGAGATGAGGTAGGAGAAAATTTATTTAGGGGAAAAAAAAAAAAAAGAAGGAACAGGAAGCAAACACATTAAAAGAAATGAGGACTTGTTTTGGTTGTTTTTTTTTTTTTTTTAGACTATCGAGGGGGAAAAAAAAAGAAAAAAAAAGGTTTGCCTTAAATATGCAGAGGGCAGCAAAAAGAAGAAAGATTACAGTAAGGTTATGGTCCCAGTACACAGGAGGGATAGTGAAGTTGTAAATGGAGACAGAAGGGAGGCAGTGAGCGGGACTGAGGGGAGAGATAAGAAATGGTTTATGTTACAACAAATATAAATGTCATGCACTTCTCTTCCCCCCTTTCAGCTTAACAAGTGTTCTGAACTACAAGAAACATGGATGGTATCAGGAAGGTAAGGTCTTCCCAAGGGACTACTGATATAGTAGGATTATTTCTTTTTACCTCCCCAGCACTGACAAGCGCAGTTCTAGAAACAATGTTCTGCTCTTAAATCATCTAATTTATGCTTTAATAATTCAGAAGTTTCAGAAGGTATTTACCCAAGAAATATTTACTGCAGATGCTGAACTGCAAAATAAAAAACACAAAACTCCATTACAAAAAAAAAAATTTGCATTTTAGACTCCAAAGTTATGAATGGGAATTAAACAAGATGCGCCACTTCAGATGTACTGCATGAGTGCATAAGAATGATACAAATATGTACCTATACACAGCAAACATTTAATGTTCCACTGTATGCAAAAGCAGTTTAATCTGCCCTTTTCCCCTTCCTCTTTCACTCTGGGCTCAGTTCCGCAGGTACCAGGGTTCATCTGACTCCACAGAAAGCATATTTAGCTTGCTCAGCCACAAGAAAAGTACTTACTACTTTTTGGTATGGTTTGTTACCTGTGGACCTGGAAAGCAGCAATAGCTCACAGAAGTGATACAATAGAGAATGAGGACTTGAATCTGGGGCTGAGGGAGTAGGTACAGCAAGGCAGATTTTGCTGGTTTATACTGCTAGGCACCCTCAGCAGAGCGGGTTCTTTTCTCTAAGTGTCAAATGAATGTTTACAGCTCTGAGCTTGCACAGTTTAACTCTGTTTATCCTCATTATATTTTTTTCAGTTACTCCAGAGCTGATCCATATGTGCAAAGAAGTACATTTGTGCATCATTAATAGATTTCATTATGATTTTGTGCTGTGTTTCAAATAAAAGTGAAATGTGAAAGATATTACCAGGTAGTTCTCAGTATTGTTCTGTTGCTTTCATTCTACTACTATTTCACAGTTTCTTTTTCCTTTATTTTCTTTCAAAAATCCAATAGCACAATCAGGGTGTAAAGTTAGTATTGCTGAAATGAACATTTCTGTGATGCTTCTTGTTATAGCAATAGTTTTCTCTCCACTGGTGTTCTCTACTAAGCAAGCAGAGAGAAACAAAGCCAGTTTTTAAACTGCGCCGTGTGAAAATCAATCAAGAAGACAATAATGCTTCTGATGCTTTGAAAATGAAATCACCTATATCTCAAATTATTGTGTACTTACTGTATACACAGAACTATCAGTCTTTCTCTTAACTTTCAATAGCTTCCCCCTCCCCAGCCCTTACAGCATTTTTACCTTAGAGTGGTTCTGTTAACAGCCTTGATGTACTGGGAAATTTATCAAAGTGAGATCATACACAAGCATCATTCATTGTGTGGCTTTAAGTAAGGGGATATAATCTACCACTGAAAATATTTTAGTCTCAAATAACACTGGTTCCCAAGTGTCCTGTGAAAAAATGCAATCCACTACAACTGAAGGGAAAGTACTGGAATCACACAACATCTTGCAAAACTAGCAGAGAGAAACTGGGACATGAGGAAGTTACCTTGAATACTCTAATGGCTGTCATCATTTGCAATGCAAGTCTCTCCTGCCCATAAGAGACTTCATTTTTAAATACTAAGAAGCTCACTCATGGGAGAGATCTCTTCATTTCAACCTCCAAGATTCCATGTTCATTCAAGCACCGCACAACTATGGCAGAAATGAGACTTATTTTCCCTTAGGAATCTGTCTGGTTCTGTTTCTGCTTAAAGTCACCCATCACTCACAAACCTATGTGGTGATACTCTAAATTTTTGAAAAAAATTCCCTACTTTTAAAATCACAGTCAAAGAACCTTATGAATACTTTATTGGTCATTCAGGATTATTACCTGAATGTATCCAAATGGAAATTTCAGAATAAGGAAACTATCATGATCTAAATGAATGACAAATAATTATATTTACCAGCCAAGTTCCAACCTCCTACTGCCCACAGAAAATGATCCTATCCAACATATTCCTTCCCAGGGGAGAGGGTCACTATCATCTCAACAAGCGTTAGCCTAAAAGTTAAAGGCTAGACTTTTCCAGTTAATGGAAGCAGATAACAAGAATATTATGCCCCTGTATTCCTAAATTCCTACGTGGGCAAGAGTTTATATGTCTGTCTCCTGCCCTCTCCTAAAAGATCACGTCCAAATTCAAAGAGATTTAATACTTCTTCTGCAAGACTTCAGACTGCCTCTTAAATTCAGTTATTGTCTACACCTATGCTGACATCTGGGAAAGGATCAGACAGAGAGATTTTTCCCAGAGACATTGTCTACACTGAAGCATGCAGCAAAATTATTCTGTATTTAGTTCTTAAAGTGGATTATTTAAACTATGTTAAATCCCTGGTAGTCATGATTCATTTGGAAGGGAGTTAAGTTAAACCAAATCAAGGCAATTTTTATTTCGAATGAACATCTATACAAGGACTTAATTAGGTTTAAATAATCCACTTTAAATTCGTTTTTACAGATTAATTCTCCATGTAAATATGCTTCCAGTGAATTAAATGTAGTGTCAGTAAATTATTACCTAAAACTGATTCCATTTCAAACATGGACTGTTTTGGTATGTATTTTCTTGCTAAACTTTGACAGGAAATATCACACAGAAAACATGGCACTAATACATTTAAATGTCACTATTAAACTGGCTAGCTTTTTTTTTTAGTTTTTTTTTTTTTTAAAGCGGTCTTGTTTTTAGGGTTAGTTATTTAAAATACGTTTTAGAAGAACTATCACAAAAAAAGGAGGTGTGTAAGTTTTTGCAGCTGATACTAATTATTTTCTTTTTCTGCTGTAAAATGCTATCTAGACAATAAATGAGGAACATTATTGGACAGGCCTGCATAGCAAAGGGCTTATTCCAGCTCATCCTTACCTTGTTAAAGTAACAAAAAGCCAGACCCAAAAGAAAAACAAAGTTAAAACTGGTTATTCCCAAGTAAAATAATTTTGAACATGAAACTTTAATTTAAATTAATTTAATTTAAACTGAATGTGCTAATATTTGGACAAATCCATCAAAATATATATTTTTTTAAATCCACAGTTAATTCCCTTAGAAATAAATAAGGATACTGTATCCTAGTGAGAAAAAAAAAGTCAAGGAATGAGACTGAAAGGTTCCTCATGCATTTAAGAAATGTTTCTTTCTTGGTCTATATGGAAGTATGATAACCTCACTCTTTTGGAAGCAGAAGAGGGTAATGAATGTGTCCTCAAGGTCCAGTTCTATCTTAGCTTTCCAAGTTTAATTCGAGGCAATTCCTGTACCTCACTTTCCCAGTATGTAAACAGTGCAAACTACTGAATTCCTTCACAAGGTGTATGGTTGAAAAGCATTTAAGAAAGAGAGAATACTGTATTATTATTTTAGTAATAAGGATGAAACACTGACACAATGATATACCCAACAGATATGCATTAAAACTTCTAGCACAGGAAAAATCATGTACAATGATTAAAAATGCATAGTGATATATTTAAAATAGAAGCCTAAAATCATAAAACTTCTTGCTTGTCTGAAAAGCAATGAACCTAATACTCCTTATAGATTTCAACAAAATGCATTACAGAAAAACTTAAAAGGGAAAGGGACCGGGGGGGTTAAGCAAATTATGTTCCTGTCACATGAATGGATGATAAATATATTAATGCTACAGCATTCACCTCTAACTGACTGCTTGGAAACTGATGAAACGTTATAAACAAAAAGGTCATTGCAGCCAAGAAATGAGGTAGATTCCCAAGATGGAGTCACTAAACACAAAAAACCCTCAGTAGTGAAATAAAGAGCCGTAACATAAAACTTCTCTCAAAATAATTGTCTTTGTTGCTGATCTGGCTTTATTCAAACCAAACTACAGGCAGAATTATATGTATGGGGCAAAGGCTAAGACACTTAATGACATCAGTGTCTGCCAGGAGAGAGTTCAGCACTTTCCATCCTTCACCACCCCAAAACAATAGTCAGACAAGGAAAATAAAATCATTAATCTGAACCCTAGAAAAAAGAATTTGAATTAAGCATTTAGCAGAAGTATAATGTGTATTATCATAGGCTAAGTGCTAGGCACACCTTCAGTGATTTTTGATGTCAAAGTCATAAGAGGGTCTTATAAATATAGTTTTACCCAACAGAGCAGAGGTCTCCTTGGATTACAATAATGGATTTTTGGAGCTGCTTCCTTAAACGTTAAAGCTCTAAAAATCCAAACAAATAAACAAACAAACAAAAAAACCCAACAAAAACCAAACACTTTCTGAATTACTTTATTCTACATGATTGTATTTTCTTTTCTTTATTTTTAGGAGACACTAATATCCTTACATTAATACTGTGAAACTCAAATTTCTCTGGGAAGAAGGAAAGGCTGTCATCATCAATGTCCCTAGTCTCTCAGCATCCATCATTACTTTTTGCATTATTTGATGATTGAAGAGCTTGAGGGCAGGGAATGCAGGCAGGAAAGTGGGATTAAATACACAGTTCTGATTTAATTCCAAATTTATAGTAAAATTAAATTCCCTGCTCTCCTGGCCCACATCATCATGCCTTTTCTAGAGCAGAGGTGTGATTTGGACTGGTTTGCCCTCTGTCTGACCTACACAAACAGTTTATATCTGACGGTCAGTAAGGAGCAAGCTTTAGCAGCATTGCAATTACTTACATACACCCATAGTATTTCTGCAATAAAAGCATATTCTGCCATTTTCTCCTCCAGTATTTCAAAACAGTCTATTCCTCCAAGCCTGTGTGCCACACTCCTTTGTCTGATCTATGACCTGTGTACACTTCAAGAAAATATGCCAGTTTCATCTTTTTTTCATGTCATTCAAAAGTGAAATATTTCTCCTTTTTTTTTTTTTAACTTTTTCCCCCCTAAGCAGGAATCACTGAAGTTAACTGACACAACCTATAGCTTGTCACACAAAGTAGAGGAAAAAGCATGAAGGGACCTGTGGTGAAGACAACAGGTCTATGTGGAACACAATATAAGAGGCTGACACTGAAAACTGGATAACATTCATGTTTGCCAGTTGCGAACAGAGAATGGGAGAGACAAGTCTAAGGATGATAACTTAAAATACACTTAAACCTTTAATTTAGCTTCTTCTAAGACCAAAGGTTAAAAGTAAGTTTGACACCTTGTTCTATTGCCTGTGCTCACCCTCAGGCAATAAATGAACCAATGCAATATAATAATGGGTCCCTCTGAGCTGTGACACTGCATCCTGTCAATTACCTATCTCAGGAATATCAGACATATTGTTATGGGGAATTTAAAATGACTAAAATGTTTTAAAAATACAGACACAACCTTTTAAAGTAGTTTTAGTTATTCTCTCAAGTTTTTTTTTTCTTTAAAGTTTTATCTGATTATCCGTATATCATGAAGTGTTTCTTTTCTAAGTAATGCCTGCATGAAAACGTCTAAATAAAAATATCTAGTATTCTCACAGCTGTTATTATATCTTGTTTTAGGCTTTTTTTCCCCTCACAACTTATTTCCTTAGTTCACAGATCCCTCTGGAAAGTAAATAAACTGTATATTGCTTTATAGTTTTGACTGTGAATATCTTACACTCACTTTGTATGAGAGTAAATAAAAAATAAGTCACAAAAGGACTTCTTGAAAGTAAACCCCATGTGATTTCTGACCTAAGGAGATGAACTTGACTCTTTGATACTGATTTAATGACAATTAATACAGACAGTCTTTCCTTTAAAATTTTCAGTAGTGTAATGCCATGAAAATTTAGATGTATATCTCTTTGAACTACATGCACAACAATTACTATGAATGTTAATGAAATGCAGTAATGAGCCACAATTCATTCATGTTAAGACTTTTGCTTAGAGTGGTGTATAAATGCCCTGAATTAAGCTACAAAACACACACAGGAATTAAGCATTATTATTCCTGGCTTAAAAATAAGGGAACAGGCACTGCAAGATTGGTTTGCAGAGTTTAATATGCAGGTTTCATTCCAGAAAGGTGTTATGGCAAGTAGTGGGATTTAAGCACATGCTTAAGATTTAACATGCCCTAAACACCCTCCCAGCTGAGTCCTAGGTGTACGTGTCGGTGACAAAGCTCTAAAACAAAATTTTGTCTGCTAGCCTTGAGCTCCCAGCCATTTGTGCAACGAAGGCAAAGCAGTGGCTTAACGTCTGCGTATGGTAAGCACAGATATTGTTCAGGAGGCAGTAAAAAGCATGAACGGATAAAGTATGGCTTATAAAAGTAAGCACCGTAGCTTCTCCTTGGTTTTGAAAAACAGTAATTCAGATTTCTTCCAAAACCATGTTCTCTCCCTCTGTTCTGCATTTGTCTCCCTATTCTTTCCCTTTCCTTTTATTCTCTTTAAAAGCTGCTAACATCAGCTGCTTCTTTGTGGATTTTTCTTTTTGCTTCATTGCCTACAAATTGCTCTAAGCTCTTCATTCCCTATGAACCTGTTCAGCTGGAGGAAAACAGCTGTACAGCAGGCTGTTCCTAGTACACCTCTGGAAAATGTATAGTAAAATGTTAACAAGACACACACTCTAAAGTTTTGAGTCTTCTGAAGACTTGAGTGGGGATATACGTTTATATATATTTAAACCTGTATGCATCTAAGCAAACGTACAGTTGGGAAAGATAAATAATCATTAAAATGCTAGGTAAATTTCTCCAGAGAGCAAAAAGTCTAAAATTCTAAGTCTCTGAATTACATCCCCCAGCGTGTCAGAGGATGTCTAACCATTTCAACTGGAGTGGAAAAACACTGCATGTCAGCACAAGAAGGTCTGATTCCTAAAAAACAAGTGTCTTTTTAGTTCTTTACTGCCTTAATCCCCTCCCCCACACAAGAAAAACATTCACTCAACTGACTCTTCTACTTCAACTTCTTACTTAGGTTCCAAAGATAATGGGCTCTAGTATATATTTTAACTCAAAAGACAGATCTATTTTCAGAAAAAGCATGGTTGTTTTGTTTTTCTGGTTATGTTTGAAGTAATCAAAAACACTAAGATGAGATTCTTGATTACAAGTCTCTAAATAAAGAACAGACTTCTGCAGAGTATGAGAAAGAATATGGGAAGAGGAATAGTTTTGAGTTTTGTTTGAAATTCTCCAAAAGGTTGCTTCTACCTGAAGAGAATCAAACCCGAGTTTCTGATCAAAAAGTCAAAGACGGAGATGGAAAAATTTCTACTGTCTTCTAAGCGTTATGTCCAAAGAATGAGATTTGTTTTCCCTAGACATGGACCTGCTAGTTCAAACGCATAACACACACAAACAAGATAAATCACCATTTCTAATGTGATGCTACTGCTGCGCTTTACAGGTCAATGTAAAAATGCTGGATAAATCAAACTGGATTAATAACACAACACCAGTGACTGTAGTAGTGCTCTTAGTTTGCTTGAGAGGAGATGGTTTCACATTTGCCATATGTTTAAATATCTTCCTATATACTTTCTTAATGGAAGATTTAGTTATAACAATGGAAGCTTAAGTTAGAACAATATCCAGATGGCCTTATTAGATTCGGTAGAAGAGAATCATCTTGTTTTGTGGTTTGTTTTTGGTGTTTTTTAAACAACTTTGTCCTGGAGAAACAAACATGATTAACTACAATGAAAGATCCCAAATGACATAAATTATTCAATTCTGATCCTTCAGCAATATCGTAACACACTTCTGGTGTCCTTTCCTTCCCTTTCTTCTTGCTTTCCATTTGCTTCTCTAGTTTTGAGGCAGTGCTCCCCCACTGGCCTCTCCAGATGCCAAGACAAGGTGAAGGAAGTGGAGGCATTTACACTCTCTTGCCCATACTAACTGCTTGCCCTTCATTCTGACATCAAAACACCTCAAACAGGACACACCTGGAACAAGCATGGGACCTAAGTTAGCCCGGGGGCTCTGAAGAAGATGAAGATTATTTTTTCTGTGACTAGAAACTAGAATATTTGGAGGTCTCCCAATACACTTAGCACATCCCAGTGCTACAGAGACTTCACCCTGGCTGAAGCATTCCTGAGTCTCTGAAAAACCCTACAAAGCCCTGCTGATTCTTGTGTGAAATGTTTAATGATGTTGGGATATTTGAAGTATCATAAAAATCTCAAGGAGCATTAAAAGATTTTGGTATAGCCCATCAGTACTGGAAAACACAGCATTTCTAAAGTTGATGTCATCCAGTGCTCACACATAGGAGATTACACTACAATCTAAAAATCAAATAAAAGCCCAGAGCAAACCCCTGATAAAACACAAAATAATAACTATGGGATGGCTCATTAACCTCCAGAGTTCCTAAGAGGTTGGAGATCTCTGAAATGTCTGTCCTTCTGCAGTGCCTGCAAGCCCAATATGAGATTTAATGAGTCCTCTGTATAAACACACAAAGACAGAAATGTTCTCTCATTTACGATTCATCTAGCTGTCTTTTTACCGCTCTAAAAATACAGTTACGCCAGAGACTTAACTGCAACTTTACAGAACAGTGTTCTCTTTCAGTAAAATGAATAAGGCCAACAACTTTTTAACAGTTAAAAAATGATGCTTTTATTCAGTAGAGAGAAAATCTTACAAATTAAATTTATTCTAGGATCCATTTTTATCACTATTTTCTCCAAGAAAAATAAAATCAATAAGAGGAAGGATTTTTTAATGAGATCAGCAGATCTTAACACTTCAAAGGGCTCAGGTTTACTTCACTGAATGCTAGCTCATGACAAGAAAATCTTCTTAAGATGATGATTTATGCACTGATAATTCCAGATTAGCATGTTCAATATCTACTGTAATAGTAATTGTACATACAGTTTGGTTTATTTTGTTTCTTCCTCAGAATTATATTGGAAAGTTACAATATTAAACTGAGACAAAAGAAATGCAAAATACTCTAAAAGCAAAGAAAACAACACATTACTTTAAAAGAAAATCTATTAGAAAGTAACTGCTGTGGAAATGAACACCCTGTTAGTGTGGGTGGAAAAGGACTACAACCTTTTCAGCCCTTCTCAAAAACACTGCGCAAAAGTTGTTCTCCTAATATTATGGCCCAGATGGGTTCCTCATAATTTCCAGACTTCAGCTATACCACTAAGCTGCCTCTCTCTAAACATGGCCAAAAGGACCAAAGAACTGGTCAGGTTTGTTTAATTTTCTTTTTGAAAAGCTGGCCATAACAACTGTCCTCAACACTACATTATCAAGAACAAATTACTGCACAAAACAAAATGGAAACTTTGTGGTGAAGTTTTTTTCATAGGATTTTAGTCTCATCTTCAACCACTTTCTTTTAAAAAAGTGAAACATTCAAAATTACAGGTTACTTGATATATTCATACTTACAAAATCATTATTAATAATAGTACCTAGAGCTTAAGGTGATAAACAGGTAAAGCAAGACAGAAAAATGTAATTTTATTATGGAGGAAAATTGGTTATTGAAATTAATGTGTCAGAGAGCAATGTTTACGCATGTACTGTGGTACATACTAGATAGTTACTTCTCTCTTGAAAATCTTAGGTTTCATTTTGATTGCCAAGTAATTTTCACATCAAGTTCTACTGTAAGAATTAGGCTGACTTCATAGAATGTTCTCTGCACCAGGTTTCAGCATTAGCTAAATTTTACCTATTTGTACAAACCCACAATTTAATCAACAGATAAATGCAAAAGAGTTTCATTGGCAATGACACACAGCCTAATAAAGACAAATGCAAGGTTAAAGAAGAATGAAGGACATGCAAAAAGTCTTCTCCTGCTACACTGCCCCCAGATAAACAATTAAATTTGTGATCTTGTTTAGGAAGGTCATTTTCAGTTGTCACAAGGCTGATAGGACTCTTGCCTCCGCTCACTTCTAAGATTTAGTGGTAAGATACACTGTCTGGAAGGTGGTAAAAGAATTTTGTAAATATGACACAAATGGAAGGCTTACTACAGTATGTTTTCTGAAATACAAAGTCATAAAATGAAATAGTCATTAGTTGCTTGGGGTCTTGTTTTGGGGTTTTTCTTTTGCTTTGTTTCCCTGTAATTGTATGACAGTCAAAACCGTATTTAATTAATAGAATGATGAAAGCTACAGCCTACATACTCTAGCATGTGTTGTCAGCTCTTTCAGGTTTAGCTGGGGGACACTGATTTCATCCTTGTGTTATGTGGGGCTGTGATAAGTTACTATTATCTACGCTCAGAATTACCTGCCTGATGATGCAAACAAACAGCATGGATTTTACGTGCCCAAGGCTGTAACAGCATTTCTCTGGTTTTGCTCACTGTGCTGCCTACAGCAAGTTAGCACCTGACATACCCAACCAAGTAACAGCAAGCAGTTCATGGGATCCAAACAACAAAATTTTACAAATAAATAAAAAAGCCCTGTCTGCTGGCAATAACCTTATGCTATTTAGATATTGCTGACTTAAAGGTATTTTTTCACCTCTTGGACGACAATTATAGATGCTCTAAAATCTTACGCTTTCTATTCCTTAGAAAATACTGTAGTTACATTTTAATCTATTGAAATCTCACAAATATATAAGATATCTTTGCCATAACATTTAGTTATCACTTGTTTACCAAAATGCCTGCTGGTGCTTATGGCACACTAACAGCCTTGGAATCACTGACAATCTGTATTATAACAAGTAAATTTTTCTTCTAAGTTTTCTAGCTACAAAATATATAGTTGAATATTTTAATGGAGTATCTGATGCTGTCTGTCCTTTTAATTATATATCCAATAAAAGCATTGATAAATTCATCCTGAAACTTAAAATATATGTTAAGTCAAAAGATTCAACTTAATTCCTAAATACATTCTTTTATGTTGTTTCCTTGCTATACACACACAGAAAAGCCAAAAAGCTGCACCAGCTCTGGAGTCTTCCTTTAAGTTCCCTAATGCAGGTTTAACACATTTTCAGCACTGTAAATCTCAGTCTCCTGTAGCCAAATAGCTTCTCCTTCCTGTGACTAATAGTAAATATGAGTAGTAGTAGATAGCATTTATCACATTCAACACTTGTCCCACCTGAAGGCAAAAGTATATCCAGAACTATATTCTCCTGGTTGTCGACAGTCCCATTCTTTGGCTCATGGTAGGCCTGCAAACTGCACATAAAATGGGAAAACCTTATTCCGCTTCAGATGCTTGAGAAAATTTTAGAGACTCAGTGGAAATTCCCTATCTGACCACTCTTAACTGCTTTGAACCATCTTAAAACCATTCCCAACTCTCCTGTCCCAGGGAGAATATCTGCTAAGCATTTATTTTTTAATACTGCATCAGGAGTACATCTAATGTGATTATACTAAAAAAAAAAATAATGAAAAAAAAAATTAAGCAAATGAAAGGGAATAAGTTCAAGTTAATACCCAAAGAGACAAGATTGTGATGTTACTGCTATTCTTTCTAGATTAATTTTAATATGTCCATGTTAACAACATACTTCATGAAGCTTTCATGTCTCATGATAGAACCAGTAGGACTGAAAATTTCTAAATGTAATTAAACTAATTCTGAAATATAAAAGGTCCTCTTTTAGTAGACTAGAGAATCAGGAACATGCACACCATCAAATCCTCTGACTGACTGATGATACCAAAGCGATTTCCAGTTGCTGAAATGTTCACTTGGATTGTGTGTGAATAATGAGGGGCTGAATGTGTCACTCAGCAAACAAAACTGTCAAGTCTCTTCAGTTTGACTTTCCCTGGTTTAGGCTTGAATGCTTTTTCTTTTATTTTTTTCTTTAGTTTAAATAATGTGTATTTATCAGTGTGAGACTTTCCAGGAATACCCACAATTCAACTTCTGGCATGAACATGAATACAAGAAGGTCAAGGAAAGAAACAAAACCCTTCTGTGGAAATTTAAACTGGCCTACTGGGAGGACAAAACATAATTAAACTATCTGCATCCTGCACTAATCAAACTAAACTATTCAAAGTGACTAAGAGTAGGACAAAGAAAAGTGTTGTTCTGATATTCAATAGAGGAAAAAAGTTACTAACGGATGTGAAGGCCAAAGCATTTAATGCTGTCTTTGCATTAGTTTTAATTAAAAAGGTCAACAATGAGAAGGTGACTAGCTTAATTAATACAAAAACCAAACGAATGATCTCAATTAAAAAATACAGACAGAAAAGGTTATAGAGTACTTAAGTAAATTAGTTTTCAGAGCAGATGTGCCCATTGAACTTCCTCCTAGGGTACTTAGAGAATTGGTAAAGCCATCTCAGAATCATGTTACCATCAGAAAAGCAATCTGAGAAGGATGCATGAGTTATCAATAAAATGGAAAAAGTGAAAACATAATATTCATCTTCCAAAAAAGTGGAAACTTAGAAATAGTATTTTTTTTGTGTCACCTATAGAAAACCTCTGGAACAAAATCATTTTTCAGGAGCTGTAAAAGGACAGAAGAACAGTCAAAAATCAATCAGTTAGGAATTAGTCAATCATTTAAAAACAAATCTAGTCAACAGAATTCAATGTCTCCACAAAATGGTAACAGACCTAATGGAGAGGTGAGTTGTGAGCAAGGTCATTTATGTACGTACCCTTTGCTTCATAGAAAATCCTCACGCATACAAAAAAGGAACATTTGTCTAAGAGCTAATAATGTTATGTGGGTTCAAAACTAATGAGGTAACTGTACACAAAGTACAATCATGATTATGCTGTTGTATAAAGTTATCTTTAACATTTTTTTTTCCTCTAACAGGCATGTTTGAAGTTTTAACAAAAGAGCCATGAAGACAGTGCTTATTGCATTTAAAGACTGCATAGAAGTACTGAACCTGCCAGTGCGTAGAAAGGTCAGCCAGAATGCCAATCTAGATACCACAATTGTGGAGGCAGAGGTTTGTCAGAGAAGGATCTAGAGATCCAAGCTCAATCCAATCTGGAAATAAATCAAAAGTGTTGTTCTGTTGCAAGAAACACACCTTGGATATGTAAAACTGAAAAGTACCTGCATGATATAAAAGATAAATCTTGTGCTTTGTTCCAGTTTTTGGGAAAACTTGAAATGGATTGCTTCTATCCTGTTTGGGGCAGCTCAAAGAAAAACCATCATGAGTCTGACCAATAAGGAACGATTTGAGATTTAATAACACATTATTGTTAAAGTTTAAAGAAGAGGAGGCTGAAAACAAAGACAATACCAATCTTTTACTGTATAAAAGGTAGATCTAAAGAGGAATGTCTTATCTGTGATAAAGAACTAGTGAAATGAAGTTGTGCCAAGATGCTGAAAAGATTTCTAACACTTTGAAAGATTGCTGCAACTCTAAACCAGATTGTTAAGCAAGTTCCCACAGTTAGGAGTCTTTAAGAGACAAACGTGTCAGGAATGACCTAGGTATAGTTAATCCTGCTTTGGAAGGGACTGAATCATACTATTTCTGCCCTTTTTTTTTCCCCAGTTCAAACAGAAGAGAGCTTTGAAAGAGAATTTCCTGTATTCTTTACACAAAATCCACCAATAATGCTATATATGCATTTAAGAACTACTATAAATCATTTCTGCAGAGTCAAGCTCTCACCTCTGTATGGCTATAGGTAGCTATCTATATCTGAAATTACAGAACTCTAGAATTCTTTGCTACTTTCTCAACCATTACTTGATCAGACCATTTGTTTTCAGACTAGAGAATAAATCAGGTTCAGACAGATTCAAATTTCACTGGAAAATTGCAAGTGTGATTTGAATACGGTATTTTAAAGCTCATGCATAGAGTTTGAATACAAAACTCTAAAAATGAGTATAGGAAATTCAGCTATGAAAGTAGAAATGTCTGCAAAAGCTGATGTTATAAAAATACTTGCACATAGAATGATGTGATAATGAGCCATACATCAGAAAAAAATTATAGCAGACAACATGAATGGAAAACATATTTAAACTCAAAAGGACACCTGTGCCAGCATTAAAAATGATTTATTATATGAATTGCAGGTCAGAGCAGACAATACTTGCCTACAAGAATAAAACAAGAAAGGGTCTCTTTCCACTCAAAATTGGACTATTACAAGCATTTCTAAATCAGTGTCTCATCTAGTGCAGTACAATTAACTCAAATTAGCATACTATAAACAGCACTATTAAGAAATTTAAAGGCTTCGCCTAAATGAAGAAAAATTCAGCTATAGTCATCACACAAATCTTAATTAAGGCTGCTTTCTCTGACATACAAAAAGAAAACAAAAACACAACCCTTGGACAAGTTGCTGCTATTCTCAGGCTAGTCAGTCACAAAACATGCCATAGCTTCACCTTCATCTCTAAGTCAACAGTTAAGTCAGCGAGGTCAGCTATAAAATAACCTTTTGTGTGTGTGTGTAACCCATCTTTTCTGGCTTCACATTCTCATCATTAGTCCAGTATTATAATAACTGCATAAGTAATGGATATGTATTTTTGCAGGCACATAAATGCATGGTACAGCTCACTGTTTCAGAACACTAATTACATACAACAAAATTTATGTTCTCTTTTACTTTTCAAATCGAGTTTGGCATTTTTTATAGGTTACCAATACATTCTTAATTTTTAATTTAAGTCCACAGTATCTATTTTCAGACTATTTCAACCATTTCACAAGTAGACAACCGTATTTTATTGATATACTTCATATTTTTTATTACAATGTCCTCCTTGATAAGAAAGGTTCAAAAAAGTCAATTTCTATGCTGTAATTTTCTATCTTCCTTGTTTTACTTTTCTGAAGCATTCAGAGGGGAGTACCATGCAAATCTTACAGTAAAGAAAAATTGTTGTAAGGAAAGGAATAATGCATAATAGCACAGCCAGATCTAAAATGTGGCTTAACTATTCATTATTCCAAAATTAGAAAGTACTGTTCAGAAAAAAAAATTAGCTATAAAATCAATTAATGTGATGTGGAGACTTCTGACATAAGTAGGAACACACAGTGGATTCCAGATTTATCACTGTCCCTAGATTCCCTATCCAATTTATTGAGCCATGAAGAGGAAAATGCCACCAAGGGTGAAGCAAAAGCTGGGGCATCCTGAGTGGGGCAAAATGTTTCATTTTTAACTCAGCTAAAAGAATTTTATGCCACATTAAGGATTTCTTTCTCTGGATTGAAGAACCTGCAGTAGCAAAGGGTCTAATGACATCCCTAATTCTCAGAGTTGCATCAAAGCACCCACTATAGAGCATGAGGACTGCACACTGCAAATTAATTCTGTGTGGCAGTTGATAACTCTTCTGCTGGGTCTTTTGTTAAGAGTGTTTTCTTAATGACTGTAAGAGCTGAAACTTCCCTGGAAAGCTTTTATACCTGTGAATAAAACAACTGAAGAAATAATGTGACTGAATAGTTGTATTATCCTACGCAGATGAATGATCTCTGACCTTTCATAGTCTACATCAGAGATAACATGAAGATATGCTATAAAACACTCAGTTTCTAATATTCTGCCACAAAACAGTGAATACCTCTTACTGTATCTTTGACCAAAATCACATAAGGAAATTAGGAGCAATCTTATTACATTATTTCTATATATCTACAATTTCCTTCTATTTATCATTATAAATTACTGTGCTGTAAGACTGTGACAGAAAGATAACGTTCAACATGTGGCAAATCCTGTCAAAGAAAATACCTGATATTTAAGATACAGTGATATTCAGCTCTGCTGTTAGCGAAGCCTATGAATTTCAACATATTTTGTTCTGCTCTGATCTACATCAATACAATGTTATACTGAGTTCCTCCTAGTCAAATACCTGATAAATGGATCGGTTACAAGAAGCAATCGACTATAAAGCAAGCCTCTGAACACATTTTCATTGCATTTGTCACTGCAATAAATGAATAAATCTTTCAAATCACTACTCTGGTGCATTCCCAAAAACCCTCACCATAAAACCTGAACTACAGTATTCTGAGCCATAGGTTGTCTCATTGACAAAACCAAAGAATGTTAATTGCCTTGATTTGTCTTTCATCCTCAGTAATTACTTTTGTCTCCATATGGAGACAAGTTAAATGCTGTCTATTTGCATGCAAAAAAGCAGGATTTTTTTCTGATACCAAAACTGCCCACATTTTCCATCATGCAAGAAGCTGGATTACCAAATCAAGTACAGTTTTGTGGGCTTGGCAGCATCATGACAACTTTTGATAAAATTTTCCCTTGTCACTAATACAGATAAAAACAGTGGAAAAGACAGTATTAAAGAAATTTTTTTCAGCTTTTCATAGGATTCTCACTTCTCTGTTCCCTGCTTTGAGTAACAGGTGCTGATTGTTCAGAAAATCCATGGAAGACCAATTCAGGCTCTTGCTTGTGGAGCTGGTAGGTGCAAAGGCAAGACCAAAAAGAACAGGAATATTGAGCCAATAGTGTCCCCTACTCCTCCAGTTTCACCCCATTCTTTTGCTACTTTAAGCTTCTCTTCCTGCAAAGACCAATTTATCTGTTTCTTGCTCTACTCAGTGTTACAACATATGGAGCTAAAATAGAGAGAACAAGAAAATTTGAGAAAAAATCCTGGTGTATACAATAACTAATACAAAGCCATTTTATGCTTGCTGCAGTGTTTAATAAACAAGGAAGGTAAGCTGCCCCCTTTTGGACCTGTCAGTGGGGGGGAAAAAAAAGAAAAAAGACATGCTACAAGTCCTACAACACCATTTTCTGAACAGTTAAAATTCTGGTCACCATCATTTCAGCTAATTCCTAGAGCAAATAAATTTCACCTAAATAATTTACTGCCAGTCTGGAATACAGACAGGCTGTCCCAAAGGTTAATTTAATTTTCCCCAATTTAACTCGCTTTCTAAAACCCACACAAATTTCAACAAGGATTTCTGGAAACAAATCACTAAAGCATCAAACATCTTTGTAATTGTGCCCAGCACCTGGGTAGAAAGAACATTCAGGAATATGCCAATGGCCTGCTGTTAAAATAGAGTCAAACTAATAAACTTGGCAAACTGTTCATACCAGCTTTTCCTTAAAATAAAAACAAATATATCACAGGTTTTTCATATTTTTTTCTAATGTTGAATTTGAAGTTTAGTTATAAACACTTTAGATATAAACTTCTGAGAGCAACAACCAAAATGCTGTGAGATTGAGCGAAAAGAGGCAGATAACAATTTAAAATAATTTGAACGTGTGCTTTGATAAGCAAAAAGAGATTAAACACAGTGAAATACTGAAGAAAAAAATTTAGTCTTTACTTTCTTTGTAATATATCAATTCAATGGGTAAAAATAATATGCTAAGGTTATGTACTTTGGCAATTATGCCATAATTATATAACACCAATTTCATACTCACCCTGTATCTCAGTTTACAAATCACCACATTAGTGAGCTATTATACCAACTTTCCCTTAAGTTAACTTGAGCACATTTTTCTCCCTGCAATACAGATTCAGCCTCTCACTATTATCTTCTATTCGCAGCTTTGCTCTCTCCCATCCAAGTGTGTAGCTCTGTCAAACACACTCACACACCAAAGGAACTTCTTAAGCTTTGGAAATAATGAAAGGATCAGATTGCTACTCTGGTGTTTTGAGACCCTCAGAGCAAATTCCTTGGCTGAAAAGACGAGCAGAACATACACTGAGCATTGCAAGAGAGAACTAAAAAAAAACCAAAAAAACTATTCTTTTTCAGTCTTCATCTTATAAAACTACGTTATTCAATTACAACTCTCAGAAAAAGAGAAATTACCTAAAATGAGACATCTGTCAGCATTTTACAGGATGTTTGAAAAACATAGCTTCTTCTAAACAAAGGGTGCAACTGGAGCTGCCATATTCTGAACTTAGTGCTAATGGTTTTCATCTTTTCCACTGTAGGGCTAAAATGAATATTTTATGGAGAATCAGTGTAGGAAACTCTTTGGGGAAAGTAGTCTAAGAGATTCTTATGAATCAATGTTTCCTTATGCATATTTATTTTTCCTCACAATGCTCTCAAAAATAGCAGAGTTTTTTGTTTTAAATCAAAGCTTCACTTCTTCCCTTAAATAAAAGGCCAAGGCAAGAACAGATTGTGAAGCCATTATATTCATGAAGAGAAAAAGAGAGGTTAATTCAAAATTCTATGGTCTGTTGAACCCAATATCCACACGTTCCCCAAAGCAACAACAAACGCACCACGGAAACTCAATCAAGGCATCAAACCCACTCCAGCAAATGTGTTGTGCCAACCCATTATTAATGTTGCCTCTCAGGGAAATTCCGTATCAGCATGAACTTGCTGAAAATATTTTTCAAAAATTCGCATTATACTATTTCCTTGACATTAAATGCCAAAGACGGCAAATTAGGAGGGGCCTGGGAGACAGAAGACATTCAAGGATGTGTTCTGTTCACAGAACCGAACCGATGAACAAATTGCACAAGTACACTCAGGGTTTAATACACTGACATCAGCTTTTAGCGAATTTGACAGGTTACAGATAAGAAAGTTGTCCTCGTGAAGAGAGTGCTTATGGACTCATTCTCCTGTATTCCTCCCCATGCCAATCACGGGAACAGTAGTGAAATATCAGTGAACGAACACAGCTGAATCAAGCCATTCAGCACAAGCGTATGGAGCTTAATTGTGTTCCCTCAAATCCTTTCCTACTGCCAAATAAAAACACCATTGTTCTTGCTGAAGAATTCCCTTTCATGTCTCAAGGATCTCGGCCAACTTAGTTGTGAGAGTCACACTGCATGCCCGAGTGGAAGTGAGGGGATCTCACGTCTTCAAATTCATCCCTTCACCCTCTTTACGGCAATACCATTGGAATGCAGCAAGCACTGCTGAACACACTGAAAAGGTTCATTCAGCAAGTGCTTGCACAAAAAAAACCAAAAAAACCCAAACACATCACTTTACAATTTGTATGCCAGCTACATGCATGCCATCCAAAAATGCATGCTAACTGCAACTGAGTCTTGCAATTTGAGAGCATCAATCTTATTGGAGGTGATAATGCAAACATCCAGTTTCATAGTTGCTCAGCTGTAGTAGGTGGAAGAATGGAGAAGGGAAATACTTTCCATAATGTGACCTAATTAAAACTGTACATAATAAAGGAAATTGATGGCACAGACATTCAGATATTAAACACATTTTTTAAAGATTCAAAACCATGTTGGGATATGAGTATTCATTAGCAGGCTCTGTGAGATAAGAGAACATAAGAAATTTCACAAGAATTTTCTGTATTGCCAGTGACTGAATCATTCTGAAATTCCATATCTTTATTTTTTTTAGAAAATACATCACTTGATTAAACATCAACAATTATATGTCACTTATGAAGCTGTTATCAGTCATTATAAGTTACTGCTGATAAATCACTTAAAGACAGTTTAATCTGCCCCATAAACATTATTTATCAATCAAACTAGTTTCCCTTTTTTTGTTGCTTTTTTATCCTTATAAGATCACTTATTTTAATAAAATAGGCCAAGTAAAAGCGTTTTCACTGAGGTGAAGGGAAAAAGGGACTCTGCTGAAATATTAAATAGCATGCGGAAGTATGAAAAACACAATAAAGATAATTCATTCAGCAGGAGAACAAATAGAATTCTGTATTCATTTCTTTAAATGTCTGCACTGAAAAATCAGCTCTTGGCATGTGTCACACAGCTGGGACAAAACAAGTCTGTAATTTCATTTGGTGCTCCAGTTGGATTTGATTTCCTAACACCTCCTGCAATAACGACAAACTGTTGTTTTTGCAGAAGTCTGGGCAACTAACCCTACAGAAAGCCTCTAAAAACACACTGGTTGGGAATGGAGGAAACTGTGAAATGCACAAGCCAACAGTTTTATTTGGTAATAAATTCTATCTTTTGGTATAATTGCCATATGGCGCATTATTATTTTTTTTATGTTTAGCAGTTTTTCATTAGAAATTAGTGGTTTTCTTCTGTTTCAAAAAATCCTTTTATTAGGGCAAACATCTTTTCTAACTCTCCTTTAAAGCCCAAGAGCCTGTCAAAAGTAACCACATATTCACGATATTCTGTTTGGCTGTTTTATATTTTGTTCCAAATCCTGAAGAAGAAAGCAATATTCAAATGAAAATGGACCAGAATCAGAACAGTAAATTAAATCAAACACATTAAAAAATGAGATTTATAGCACATTTGCTTCTTCAGTCTACAGCTCATTTATTCTAAATACCTCTTCCTAATGAGTAATTTTCTGGATGTCACCACAATTTACGAGAGTCAGCATCCAAGTAGAGTACAAGTAACATATTTATATCAGTTTATTTGGTCAGGAAAGAGTAATAGAACCTGGCATATATCAAGAAATTATTAATTTGTCTTTATTTTGGGACAAAAACATTGCAGCTGTAATATAGGAGTGTCAAGCTGGACATAAAGTACCCTTTTTGATCACATAAATGAGATTCTTAAAATAATGAATAAATATGGATCTAAAGCATTCTTCCAAGGAGGGTAGTAGGATTCTAGCTGCTAAATATAAGTGTTGGATTCAGACTGTGAGAAGCATGGACCAAGATCCAGGCTAACCTGTATGCATCAGGCAGTCTGGGTCCACAAAGAGAAAAATCCTGTCCCTCAGTTCTTACTCCCTCATTCCACTCAAGATACTTAACAGCCTTTATCAAATTATTTCCATGTGGTCCAAAAAGGCAGAACGAAGACAGGATAATGAGACAGTTTTGAGTTTCTGACCCTCTGCCTCTTCAGACCAAAACTGGAAAAAGCATCTCAGGCATAATACTGTTCATTTTGTTTCTAGTTTCCTCATGGCGTATCATGACTGTACCATTTATGTTGGCTCCTAGGTTTTCCCTACACTGGAGAGAAAGGATAATTAAAAGTCTTTTAATTAGAAAACTATCCTGTTAATGTTAAGAAGGATAAAATCTTACAGACCGATGAATCGAAGAAAAGTATCATATTCATGAAAATGTGCAGCAAATTAACAGTAAGGAAGCTCTGTCTTTAAAAGAAAGCATGAAAATAGGTAAAATAGTAACTATCCTAATTTCTCAATTCAGTGGGTGTTTTGGTACGTACTAAACTTGCAGTAAAAATGAGTTATGAAAATAACTGTCACAAAGGCCATTTTTAAAACATGAATAATTCAAGCAAGTTCCTATTTTTTTCCTCAAAAAATATTAAATTCTGTAGCTTGTACAATTAATGCAGTTGAAATAGTCAGACTTTTAAAGCAACCACTTATTCTATACAATAACATTTCATCGGAATTTTTTATTGTGTTTATTTTCATGGATCTCAATAGACAATACATCCTTCACAAGGAAAAAACATAATTCATTTTACCAACGGTGCACAGTCAAAAGAGAGATGGAGCTTTCATGTTGCATGTTGTGAATGGAAATTGAGAATATATGTAATAAGCATCTCTAAACCTTAATGAGTTATTGAGCTGTGTGTCTCCTAGTGTGTCAGTGATTCTTTTTAATTTATTTTCTAGTTTTAACACAAATTTCCGTAGGAAAAGAAAGCCCGAATGAAGTTAAAGTGAAAATATACAATGAAACAAAATTAATAAAACCCAAATACTATTGAAATTAAAACTGTATTTGCCCCAGGGTGAATGCATGGTGAGAATCAAACCAGGGGTGACTATGTCACTGAAGCTGCAGTTAGAATCATCCCTGGGACTTCACTGTTTCTCTCCAGAGGCAGGAATGATAGCTGCTGCTTAAAATACTGAACATTTTTAAACATCAAATGCAAATAATTTTATTTCCCCTCAAGATTAAATGAAGGAACTCAAACAAAATACATATCTTGTTCTTGCAGTCTTTGACAACAATTTTAGCAAAACCATACTAGTTCAGAATTGGATGGAAAACATTTAAATACCAAATAGAAGCCAGAACGAAGGATGTATATACAGGATGGAAATATACACACTATCACACAGACTGGAAAAAAAATCTGAAAGATTGTAAACAAAAGCTGAGGACTCAATATTCCATACAAATGAAGGGCAGGGTTAGTGAAACCACAATGGGGTTCCCTCTTCCTCAACAGGCAGTAAGAAACTGAAGTGGTTAAGGGCTTAAACATTGTTACTATAGTCAAAGGACTTCTGCCCACTGTAGCAAACTATCCAAAGATGCAGCTGCTCACCTGCGACCACGAAGGCCCATCCCTCCCCAAATAAGCCTACTAACCGGAATTTGGACTGCGATAGGAATTTAGAGATAAGTTAAAGGTGGTGCTATTGTCCAATTATTCCAGGCCTAAGGAGAAGTTAACAAGGCGCTGGAGAAGAACATATCCTCAACTGTGAGAGACTGGAATGCTGGTGGTTCAAACAATCAGGGACAAGCTGCTGATGTGCAAAATAACCTCCAGATGAAGAGGGCGAGCACAGCTGACACCTCAGGCTACAGCTGGTGCTGAACCAGATAAGAAAAAGGGCAAACCCTGAGAAGCAAAGTACTGTTTTCTTTGTCCTTATTCAAGGGACTCAGCTGTGATAACTCCGCATTTGCAGAAGTACCAGGACATTCACACATAGCCTGAAGATATCCATTCCTGCTGAAGGGCCAAGAAGAGCTGTAACTGACTCAACTCTGCTCTCTTAACACTGCAGCTGCAACATTTTAGAAGATGTCAAAGACTCATGAAATGTCCCATAAACCAGTATTACATCCTTCAGTGTAGAACTCCTGGCTCCAGGGGAGGTTCTGGGGCATTTCCACCTAGACTATGCATAATATAAACCCGATGGACTCTCTGTTTTGGAGACTCCCTTCCCACATCCTACCCACAATGGATCCAGTCTGCAACCACCACTTTGACCACCATACATCAAACTTGCAACAATCATGTCTAGTCACAAGTTCCACAGCTGATGGTATCTAACCTTATCCTTTCCTTTTTTTTTCTTATACATTTTCTAAAGTACTAGTTTTATGCTTTTATATTGCTATCTTACTATAGATAATAGTAACCAGCACTACCAAATTGTTCTAAAATAAACCCTACCTACATATATTTATAAACACCAATCATTCAGTGTTGTTTCATTCTACCCTGCCCTGAAGGGATCTATTAAGACGAACTCAGGTTATCTTCACCTTTTGGGGTGGGTCATAGCAGAGGCACACAATGTAACTTTTGCTACATGGCTAAGGACAAGCAAATTCTTTATTGGGCCTTTCACCCAAGTTACCCTTACTTATAGGGAAAGTATTAGTATGTTTAGAAGTTGATGTCTTCCAGATCCACAGTGACAGCAATATCACAAAGTAGTTCTACTTAATCAACTTTGCCACTCAAAAAGTTTTCTTAACATCTAACCTAAAACCCCCATTATTTCTATTTAAAAACAGTATTTTTGGCTTATGTAAGTTGGCTTAATCACAGTCTGAAATGACCTTAGACATATTACAGCTGAGCTGCATCAACAGATCGTATCTAATTACATTTCAATTAACACCAGCTAAGAGTATTCACAAAGTCTGCTGTCGAAGCTCAGAGGTTGTGCAGTGACCATGAAGCTTCTCTAACTCAGTCACACACCTGATGCAGGCACGAAATCAATTTCCTTGCCTTCTCAGGACTGACTACCTCTTCTAGTCCATCCAAATCCATGAAAAAGGCTTGCTGGATCAGTTTCCTTAGTAAGCAGGCTTAGATCATGTTTAACAAATCTAGCTCCACACACAAAGTTAATGCAGTTCTTGCTGCTTCATCTAACAGGCTAGGGTGCAGATTCTGAACCGGGTTGAACTCCTCTTTCTTGGTGGGAATGAGAATGATGTTTCCCACTAACACAGGGAGATATTCATGCATAAGTTACATGACCTATGGTGAAGTAAAGTGGGATAAAAACTAGTAAAAGCTTAATCTAATAGTAGCATTTCACTACTCTATCATTCCTGCATTCAAAAGAGAGAGGCAATGAGAAGTGTTTGCAAAAGTAGGCTAATGATCCAGATTTATCACCTCAGAGATGATAGCCATTGGCCAAAGACTCACATATAGTCAGGTAGTACACCAAAACTTAAAAAAAACCCCAAAAAACAAACATAGTCATTTATTAACTCATTTCCAAAGTGATTAGGATTAATTCGTTGTCATTATCCCAGAAATGCACACCGCATTGTCATTGCTTGTGCAGTCCTGAAGCTACAGCACTACCCTGCAAGCTTCTGTAGAGCCCTGCTGGCAAAGTACCTGGAATGTGCCTAATTATACCAGGTCTGGAATGATCTCCCAACGAAAAGGGCTGAAACACAAGCAGCACACAGAGAGCTGAAAAGAGTACTGGGTACAGACACAGATCCTTTCTAATATTTTTATTCATCCTGAAATAAGCTAAAGCTCCTGGTGAAATCACATAATTCTAAAGAGTTAGGTAAAAAATTCTGACTAATAAGTGAAAATGCAAATTTATGTTCCCACACAGATTATTATGAAAACCTAGCCCCTTCCCTTCGTTTTTTCTCTACTTAGTATTCACTGCATATTTGACCATGCTAGCTAAATGTGATCCTTTCCACTCATGCCTAACTTAACTTATTTACACCTACATCTTGAGTACCTGGCAAATTCGACTTCCTGAAGCATGATAATTTTCTTATACAAGAAATTTCGCTTAGCAATGAAGTTACACACCTGCACAGGATTCCAGAGTGATCATACCTACTTATGCACCTTAAATCTCTTCAGTAACTGTACAAAAACACAGGCACCCAGGTCAGGAGAAATAGTTCAATGGCAATAGAAATTAAAGCACAAATTAGACTGTGACTTTAGACTATTGTTCTGAACACTTTCTGAAAGATAACTAAAAAGACTTTCCACAGCTGTTTATTGTGATAATACACAGACCTCAGCAGTTAGACAAAGGCCCACAGCGTGATATCGCCAATCATGTCAGCTTTCTGTCTTTCTGCTCATGGCTGTCCCATTTTCCACTGGGAGGGTTTTTTTTCTTATTTCTCTGCTACATTTCAAGACAGGTGAATGAATAATTAAGTTTGTTGCACTTGGAGGTTCAGTGTGTTTTAGAAAGGACACCTCTTGAGCTCCTTTGCACTGCAATGGCCATAATGTTCCTGCTGAAAGAATTCTTTCATTATTTTATGCATATTATACTGCACACATAAAATACATATGTACTCATACATAGACATTTTTGCACTGATGCAATGCGTTATATAAAAATAAACAAATAAAAATGAAAAGAACCTACTTGTAAGGAAAACATAGTAATGTTACTTTCCAAAACTTTTGAAGAGGTATCTGAGTATTAAGAAACACATGTAGCTACTCATGGAAATTAAATCATCATAAACACTTAATAGCAAGGGCATCTGGATATTTTTGAGCGCATGTTATCTGCTTTTCTTTAAAAAAAAGTTGTGATTTAAAGTTATCTGATGACCTAATGTCCATATGTATCTGTAACATTTTCATAGCTCAATTCTCCTTTTCTGGTGTGGTTAATCTCTTGTTACATATTTTATATAATATATAAAACAATAAAATATAACATCTGCTTGCAATGTGTATTAGAAGGTGGAACTTCCTTTCAAAGCACTAGTTTTGGGACTAATTTGAACTTACTGGTTTTGCCAAAGTTCTCAAAGCTTCTGCAAATATTAATTAAGATACATAAACTTTAGGTGATAAATATTAGAGAATATAGAGAGAAGGGAAATGGAAATAAATTTATTCTCTGCCTTAGTTCCAGCTCCCCCCCTGTGTCAACTCACACACCATCTACCATTCTCTGGTGCCATATCTTGGTGGTTTAGGTATATTTGGCAAGGTTTGATTCTGAGAGGCTGCAGGGCAGTGTCTCTGAGGGGCAGCCCTGGCAGACAGCTCCAGCCAACCCACTGCAGGCAGGCTGAGCCCCGCAGGAGAGCTGTGGCATCTGGAACAGGTTTCAGAAATGGCACAGGCAATAAGAAGTGATTGAGGGAAAAAAAGGTGTGAGAAACAGCCCTGCAGACACTAAGGAGAGGAGAATGAGGTCCAGGTTCTGAACGACAGACATTTCTGCAGCTTGTGGAGGACCCCATTACAGAGGAAGTTTATCCTGAAGGACTGTAGCCCATGGATATCCCACACTACAGCAGAGGAAAATCTGAAGAGGAAGGAACAGCAGAAGAGCTATTGTGTACTGATCCACACCTCCATCCTCCTCCAACTCTTGGTGAGGGGAAATTGGTTGTTTTAGTTTTTCTTAGTTTTTCAACACACAACTCTATGCTAATATAAATAAATATTATATTTTTTCATATAAATTAATAAATCATTTTTTTTCCCAGTCAAACCTGTTTTTGCAGTGATGGTAACTGATAACTGATCTCCCTGTCTCAACCTTGACCCATGAACTTTTTCATCTTATTTTCAGTCCCCCTTGCCAAGGAAGAGGAGTGAACGAGCTTCTGGGTAGGTATCTGGCCAGGATCAACCCCCCATATTTCATACACTGAAGATTTTCACACATTTAAGTTCCCACTTCTGAAGACATGGGGAGGAGTCTCAGTTTCAACAGAGCTCAATATTTTTACTCCCAGAGCAGATTTAGTCCCATGAGGATCAATAAGGTAGATGTTCTTCTGTCTCCTTTTTCTGAGGGCATGATCTTACAGAAACTCTCAAGCACTTGTAGAAGATGGAGGCCTATACAAGTACCTCTCAAAAAATAAAACCTGGCTGCAGAAAGAACAATTAGTACCAATTACCCAGTAGTTCAAGGACTGATGTAGTGTAACAAAATACAATTCAATTGTTTTTCAAGAGTATTCCAACTCCTATTGCCAAGCTAGGTGTCACAGCCACCAGACCACGAGCTATCACAGGGTATTTTTAATTTGTGCTGTGGAAACCATACATAATGATCCATGACTCTGCCTCATCCCTTCTATTATCTTGCTTAGATAGCTATCTCCTAGTGGCAGTAAAGTTTGGTTTCCACCCCAAACATAGCACCCTCCATGTGCATTACTTGGAGGGCTTCAGATGTAGCCAAGGCTCAGCCTGGGACACACATGCAAGAGTTTGGCATGGCAGTGTTCCAGATACAGCTGCCGCTTCATTCTCCACATCTCAGCATGACTCCTCCTCCACAACTCACATTAGAAAAATAAGCACTGTGGCAAATTTAATGATGTCTTTCCCTTTCACTGACAACAGATTAACTTTTTAAAGAGTATGCTATTGTTTTACATCTAGTTTCCAGCACTAGCTGTTTTGATACACGTTTTTCCATTCAGCCATAGTAGCAGCTTGAAAAAATGCTTCTTATTAATTTTCCTCTACTGCCTTGGAACCAGATTTATGAAACATTATGAAACAGATATGAACTATTTTATATTACAGATTTTTCCCCTCTTTCACCACTGGCCCTGCATTTTCTGTTAGCACTGGAAGGGGAGTAAGTCTGTTTATGTGAGCCAGGGCACTCCTGAAAACAAGATTATAAATCTCAAGTGGCTACAGCAGGGAAATATTTATTTTGTTTAAAATAAATGGAGAAACTCTTGGATTATAACTGGAATCATATGTCATAAATCAGTTTATTGAATAACATAGCCTCAGAATAATCACTGTCCTGGGACATAGCTTTCTACTACATACTGAAGCTTCCACAAAGCCAGCTACAGTCTATGTTGGTAATAATAAATATTTAAAAACCAGAATTGCTTTTCCTTTCTTCTTTCTGGCCCTTTTTAAACAGCTTCGGGCCTAACCCTTAGGAATTACAAAAGCCAGATAAACTAAAAGCTAAACCAATCAGAATTTCCTTTATGTCCTTTCCTAAAATTATGCTTTCTCTGCTATCATTAGCATATTATCTTCCATTAGTGAAGTTTATGCTTTTCATGCTGTGAGAACCTAAACTCCAGACAGTAATACTAAGATACTCCATCTGCAGGATAGGATTCTCCTGTTCTTGTTAATAGTGTAAAGAAAAAAGCAAACACCAAATCTCATTTTCTGAGAAGGGCGAGAGAGTTTCTGGAATTAAAAATGAAAATTAAAAAAAAAAAAAAAAAAAAGAAAAGAGATCCTTGACTGTCAAAACATGGGCAGTTAGAAGCCATGAATTTTTCACCATGCCAGACAAGTCAATCAAAGATAACACAATGCAAGAATATCTGAGTGACACTTCAAGCTGTATTCATAAGCAACCTGCCTCATTCTAAATCAATAAAGAGACAGGACTTACAAGCCCACACTGGAAAGTTATTGAAATGTGACTGACATCTCAAAGGAAAAGTGTCAGCAGGATAGCATGACCCTGTGCTGAAACACTGCAAGGTTAATCAAAGTTATGGCAGTTGGGAGCTAGAAAGGCCCTACCTTAGATTGAATTCTTGTAGTCACAGCAGTGATTGGGCCACTGTCCCATTTTCACTTCCTCTCCTACTGACATTTGCACACCAAGTTTGTATCATTTGTCCACTTTTCTTTTGGTTTCATTTTAGACAGACCATGGTGGATGTTGCCAGAAAGAAGGTTTTATATATCTGAGCAATGATTGGTTTCCCCTTTCTCCTCTGAGACTCAATCTGTTGTTAACATATGATCTAAGATAGTAAATATACCACTGGGAGATTAAAATACAGTGCTAAAAATTGCGGAGTTACTGCTCAAAAGGGAATAGACAAAGTCTGAGTTAAAGTATCAGCAAAATTCAGCTAAGCTTCCATGGATCAATAAAGGGAGTAGGTAAATGCTCAGACTGTTTCTTAAAATTCTTACCTCCCTACATCTGGAGAATTTCCCCAATTTACCAATATCACATCAGGAAATATATTGCAGGGACCCATCTCCTTCTCTTACCACACCACCCATACCCAATTTTGTAGGTCTATAAAGACAATTTACTTTTTCAAATTAATTTGCTTAATTATGTCAGTAGCTATCACTTCAGTTCAGGGAGATCATGGTTAAAATGCAGACCAGAACTATTTACTTAGTCTAAGCACACTCTGCAAAGTAACAAACCTAGGAATAAAGATAAACTAAGGAAGACAGGATACAGCCAATGCAATAATTATGTTCATATGCCTGAAATTTCAAAATGCAATCCTTAAGCCATTTAAGCAAGTATGTCTTTTATACAAAAAAAAAAAAAAAAAAAAAAAGCCCAAAGAAACCTCTAGTTTATTTTCTTCCTGGATTGAATCTTTTTGCTTTCTTCAGTTTACTTCATATGTTTCTTGTTTTCTTGTTCTGTCAGCCCATAGCAAAATCTCACAGATACAAATAGCACCTTCTTGACACTGCATATCATTAGCTAAAAATGCTAGTGGCCCTATTCTGTTGGTTTCATTCCCTGCTCTTTCTCCATTTCTAGAAGGCAAACAGTCTAGAAAGTAAATATGCTTCTTCCTTAAAGCCTCAGGACCTACAAATCTTTTTCCTTCTGCCGACTCTGTCTGATTTCTAAATCACTGCCTGCACTGAATGTCACGCAACATTTCCATTATGGAATAAATCCTCCAGTCAATTATTTAATTACAAAATATTTACAAAACAACATCCCTTTCTCCAGAAAAAAACCCAATAAGAGCAATATGATAACAAAATATTTATGCTTTTATTATTAATATTTTTTAAACCAATGATGAACTAACTTCAGATGAGGGAAAGATCACCTTGGGAATATATTATATCAAGCATGACCAGCAAGGACTTTTCTTTTTGGAAGAATAATGGCTTAATGTTTAATTAATCCTATCCATTTCTGCATTTATGGGAAGGCGGAGAAGAAGAGTCTGCTTTATAATGTGGAAAATTAAATATTAAAAACTTTGTGCTACTTGACTTTACATTTTCTTCTTATGAATGGGTATTTTCACTTTATTTCACTTTCTTCAAACTACAAGAGACAGAAGCAATTACTGCAGCTCTGCTGAACAAAGGTATTCTCAATGTACCTCTGATACTGCCCTGCCAATCCCAAAACAAAACAAAAAATTAAAAACCATTTAGAGTATTAATGGAACTTTTAAAACTCACTGTCAAAGTGATGTAGGTTACTCAAGATTAGAGAAGACCAGGGAGAACTTCAGAAAGGCTGAATAAAGTTATGCATTTAAGAAACTCAACAGATAAAATTCAGTGTAGTCAAGTGGCAATATACACTGGATGAAATAATGTGAATTTTCCTCTATGTACAAATTGGTTCTAAATTAAGTACACCTATTCAGAGAGAAAGATGTAGAAAGTATTTTGGACAGTTCAATAAAACAGTTTGTTCCATGTACAACAGCAGCCAAAAAGCCCAGCAATGTTATTAAGGCCTGAAGAATTCCGACTATTAAAAGACAGAACAATAATAAAAATAAAGCCTTTAAATACCGTGACCTTAAATAGTCTATATTCTTGCCTCAAAAAGAATTAAGAAAAAAGTCCTTCCAGTGGAAAGCAGCCAAATAATGAAGACGATTAAATATGTGACAGCCCCTGAGCTGGGAGAAAGGACAGAGTAGAGGTATGAATGGCCTCTCTGAACCACTCACCCAGCAGCCATTTCTTGTACCTTTCCACCTTTTGAGTGGTACCTCTGAGAAGTGCCCTGGTGCCCAGCTGCCATAAGAGCCCTGGCTCACTCCAGTCCCTCTGGCACAGAACCCACCCAAGCCTCAGTACCTGTGTGGTTCCCAGCGCCGCCTCACCCACGGCTGTCTCATCCATGCTGTGCCTGCAGCCCAGGCAAACCATCCTGCTCAGGGAAGAGGTGAGATGTTGGGGGTGCCCACCTTCACCTCCTACCCATGACACAGACACTGCAGCAGGGCAAGCTCAAGCCCAGATGTACAAATGTGAAACTTTTAGTATGCACTATGAGAAATAATATAAATAATGAAGTGTTTATTGTGAGTTTTAGATACTGCTTAATGGAAAATTCTAAAAGGAAACTTCTTCCACACTTCTCCCAAAGCACAATATGGTTCCTTCTCTCCCTTGTGACAGCCTCCCTCCACCTCATCCTCACTCGTGTCCTTGTCATTTTCTCCTTTAACCACTTTTGACTCAGTTATCCTTCCTTTCCCATTCTCTTTGTTCACTCCTTACGTTCTCTGCTTGTCTTTACAAAGGTCCTGGAGGTTAAACAGAACCTAGATTGATACACTTTTAAGCCTCCATTTTAGTACATCATCTTTCCCTTCCACTGCTGAGTGCTTGATCTTTCTCTGGAGAAATGCAGCCCAGGGGGGTGCCAGCAATTGGCTGCATGCTGTGTTACACCCTATACTCTTAAATTTGACTTGTTCAATTCCCATCAGACCCCAGACTAACTATTAAAATCCACTTTCTTGTCCCATTTGCTAGCAGCCACTTCCTTACCACCTGGTTTTGGAGTGGGAATTCTCCGATGTACATTCTTTTTGCTCTGTACAGAAAAAAAAAATACTGTAACTGAAATTAAGTTTGTCATTGATTTAGTGACAATTTACATGGAAAACCTTGACAATGGGATATACTGTGGTTCACATTAAAATTATTCAGGAATGTCACACTGCCTTCCTAGGAAAATATTAGTTATTCCATTTAGCTTTTTGTTTTTCAGTTTTATTTGATCTACTGTCCATGTCACTACTGCATTCTGACATCCTTCCTCTTTTACTCAAATTATACTGCAGTGAAAATGAATCTCCCCTCTCCCCATGATCACTTAAGTTTTGGAATTCTCAAGCTCCCAGACGTGGAGCTCAAACTCCTCCAGAATTTTTGGTAACAAGTCTTCACTTACTGTCAATCTTCCACCTTCTTCCATGGCAGGAGTTTTTTCCCCTTTCACAGAATTACAGAGGTTAAAGGGACCACTGGGTGCCACCTGGCCCAACTATCAGAGTCATCCCAGAGCACATGGCACAGGATTGCATCCAGATGGGTCTTGAGTATCTCCAGTGACAGAAACTCCAAAACCTCTCTGGACAATCTGTTCCAGTGCACTGTTACCCACACAGTGCAGAAGTTTTTCCTCATATTCAGGTGGTTTTCCCTGTGCATCGATTTCTCCTCTTTGCCTCTTGTCCTATTGGCTGGTACCACTGAGAAGATCCTGGCTCCTCTTGACACCGTCCATTCAGATACCTACAGACATTGATAAGGTCCCCTCTCAGGGTCTCTTTCCAAGACTGAACAGGCCCAGCTCTCTCAGCTTTTTCCATGGTAAAGAAGCAAGAACAAGAGCCAAAGTCTGCTTTGCAAGTGCCTTTACCATAAACCCCAGTAGTTTCTAGTTCACTTTGCGTTTGGTGTTGCCAGTGTTACATTATGCGTCCATTAAGAACTGTGCATAAATGTCAAAGGACACCAGCCTCTGTGGATACACAACACTAAAAATAGTCCATCCAGAATAGGCAACTTCCACTGAGACAACTTTTGGTTTAGATTATTGCCTGTAAATGGGACTTAACACAGACAGCCCTGACAGAAAGCCTGGAGGCCTGAATTTCTAATTGTAACTTTACTACTTTGTTTGTTCAGTGAAGTTAGGAGAGCTGCATCCTACTCTTTCAATCTGTAAAACAAGAATAGTCAAGGTTACTCCTTTAAAAAGTTTTTAAATATATGCAAACAAATGTCAAAAGAACTAGGTTTTTTGGGATTTTTTTAAACACTGAGAGGTTTTTAAGCAAGCCATTCTTACAGAGCCACCTCCAAGTTTATACTCAAGCTCTGAAACTTCTATTTCATAAGTATGTACAGCAAATATCTTGTGTAAATATGTCAGTTTTTCTGTGTCCCAGGTACTCTGAGGCTAAGAAGGCAGATGTTTGGTTGTGGCCCAAGAGAGTGCTTGTAAGTGCAAAAGCCCCTAACTTTTCCCCAAAAAAGGGACATCATTGTAGAGACATTAACTCGGTATGAAATTTTAAAAATTGAGCTGTCTGGCAAGGAATTTATAATTACAGAAATCTTTAAAAAAATAAAGATTTCAGATGCTAATCAGATATTGCAGCCAATAAACTGAAGATCAGAAAGAGGCAAGAAGTTGGCCTCCTTTCTAATGAAAGTCCATTAGGGGTGCCAATAGACTGTGACTGATTTCCGTACTAACTTTATTAATTAGGACCCTCAGGAAATTCAAAAGCAGAAAAGAGGGTGAGAGGGAATGTTTGCCAGAATTGCTGTGGCATGTGCCAAACCCCTCACTTTTAAGAAGTACACAAACCAGTGACATTTTATCTATTCCAGCATAACTGAGCTCAGTGGGAAAATTCCACTGAGTTCAGTTCACATATCAATTTACACTTAAGGGTAGAGTGGTTAAGTGTCTTGTCTAATTGAATTGTTTTTATTATGGATTCTGGTCTGTCTGAACAGCATGGCATTGAGTACATTAAGGAGGCTATACATGAGTAGCTCAAAGAAGTTAATTCTTTTGGAAGTTATTAAAAAGAAAAGAAATATCTTTTTTTTTCTTACTGCCTATTTTCACATTTTCCAGAAGCATATTATGTTCTTCAGGACACTGCTTCTAACATGCATAAAGAACAGCACCTAGCTGGCTAACTATGTGGGTTGGGGGTTTTTTGTTGTTTGTGGTTTCATTCTGGTTGGGTTCCTTTTTTTTTTTTTTTTCCTTTTTGGAAAAAAAGTCTAAATAATTGAAAACAAAGAGAGAGGGAGAGAACAGGAAAAAAATCTAGGGTAGATGCTATGCCATTCTTGATTTACATCTGCCTGATTCTAAGAGCAAAATGATTACAGAATTAATTTTCAGAGCAAAAAATTCATGGAGGTTGCTTAAAAAATTAAATATACATTCCTAATCTGAAAAATTCATTCTGTTTTGATAAGAGCCAAAGGCTTCCAGACCTCTGAATTACTACATTTACTTATATTGAAATGGTACTTCCTTTCAGGATAAAGAGCACCCAAAACTCTCCAACAGGTTCTTAATCATTAAAACTAGCCTGTATTTGAACTAACACTAAACATTTTTAACTGAGGAATCTCAGAACCAGTTCAGTAAAACAGAAATAAAACAGGATTGTAAAGAATGTCACATTTGCTGTATCCCAAGTCATATATTTGAAAGCAATTCCTTCTCCCTAGGCTTGGTTTCAGACCAAATTGCTTGTTCTGGGTTTCAGCACATTCTGCACAGTACCCTCTGCATCCCTCAGAAGTTTTTATTTCTGCATCACATCTGCTCCCTGCACTTTTCAGTATATCAGGCTCTTCAGGCTTTGCTGCCACGTGTTTTCTACCCTCTGCTCTGGTATCTTCCCTACTCAAGCAAATAGATGTATCTCCCTTTTACCCAGTCACTTCCTTTTCAGAGGAACAAAGGAATGAAAATAAATGACATTCATCACATACGTACATTCCAGAACCACTGCTGTTCTCTGTTCTTCTCACAAAACATCAATGCAGGCAAGAGAACTTCATGACAATAATTGGGAGAACCATAGTGGAACACACATCACTGTCTGCATCTGGTGCTATTTTGTATGCTCTGTGCAAGGATCTAAAGGGGTGACATTCCAGTGGACAAACGTTGTTTCAAAGTAATACTAATTTATTCTGCTTCCTTGCACAATCTGCACTGAGAGCTAGAGGCCACAGATTGAACGATACTACACATCTCTCCAGCACAGACTCTTCTCCTACAAATGCAGGATTAAGTATTCATGAAGAGATTTCAAAGGTCTAAAATGACTGTAGAGCTTTCAAGATGCGACACTGTGAACTAAGACACTGTCAAGTAACAAGTAATAACTGGAAAAGAAAAATTTATGTCTTGAATATAACAGATACTCTACAATTATTTTTCCCTATCTTTACTTTCACAAAATAACTGAACTAAATTTCTAAAAAGGAACAGAACTAATCATAAAACCTAAACAAGCAACAAAATAAAAAAATCAATCCCCAAAAAACAATAAAAGGAAACATAGGGATTAATGATTGGCACTAAACAGAACAGTCTCTCCTCTTCCAGTTTATTTCTTAATCTAAGCATACAAGAAAATGGCTGCTAGTTACACTTTTCTGATCAATACAGGATTGTCTTGTAATATAAAAAGCTTTTGAAACTCAGGTTGATCCTTCATAAGAAACGTTTTCTAGAGAGTACAATTTTTGAGACGAATTTTTATAACATTTTTTTAAATACTGCCAATGGCTGCAAAACTCCCCCAAAATTAAAATTAAAAAATTACTGTTTTACTCAACCCACATGCACCGAGTTCCACCAAAAGTTTCCTTAAACAGGGCAATATGGAAACAATCTACCATACTCCATCACAGGTGGGCTCTTCCTATAAAGCACACCTGAAGAACCAGATTGAACTCACAGTTAGCTATATTCATTGGGGTAGCACTAATATGCATTCTTTTACAGGAGTAAAACAGATGGAAACTCAATGTTGCAATACTGAGAAAGTCACAAACCATCTATGATTAAATTCCTACATTCTCGGAATACTAAAGTGCAAGAGACAGATGGCCCGGACCAAGCAGAGGGGAAGTCAGCCCAGCTAGTTTGTAGTCTCCGCTACAGAGGATCATGTTGGAATATAAAGCCAAATTTGTAGATTTGCCAGACACTCAAGGAATACTCTCTGCGGAGAGAAGTCATGGAAGGCACCCTCTGCTAGTATGTGACTGCACCCCGTGGTATGGGCCCTGCTCACCTCGAGAGGCGCAAAACCACACACCCAAGTTATCACTGACTTCAGATTCACTGTGCCTCATCTCTTCTCACTTTGCATGTGAAATCAAGATAAACTGTGCCCACTAAGAACACTCTCGCTCAAAGTCCTTCTCCCATAAGCTTAGATTTGACAATCCTGAATAATGGAATGGAGGTTAGTGCTTAACTGAATCAAATTACAGGACACTGCTTCTTATTTGAGGGATTGCTTGGAGACAAAAAGTATGACTTCAGTTTTTCTTATTATGTAGAGAGGGAAGCACTTATTTGTTTCTTTGGCTGGAAGGGTATTTTATTACACATAAGGCAGCGAATGCATTGACGTATTTATTTCCCAAGGGAAGCGACAAATCAGTATATACCAGGAGAAACTTTGTCACTTGTCCTAGAACAATCCCCTCTGTTGCTCTGGGTGACTGCATATGCTCTGCCAATGATTTTATTTTTATATTTTTCGTATAGCTTTTATAATGTTTGCCATTAGGTTACCAACATCACAGATAAAACACCCCACGCACAGAGTCAACACAGAGAGATTTACTTGGGAACTTGAGAAGGTTCTGGTTTCTTTGCTCAGCTTAGGCTACAATTGAAAATTATTTATTTTGCTCTTTCTGGCATCTTCAGCACCTTTTTTTCACGCACAGTAATATGATGCATAAAATGGTTTTCAACCACATATTTTTAAATAAATCTCAGAAAACAAAGCAGTCTTGGTGTACTGGTTTATCAACTCTTTTTTATATATACCTTAAGATTGTCTTACTGTGGCATATAAGACTAACACACTTGCTGTAGATGTACTACTTTGCTACTTCAAGTTGAAAAAAGAATCCTTCAAGATTAGGCACCCAAAGTTATTCCACAAAGCTAAAGCTTCAAAAGACAAATTGTTAACAGAAGAAACTATTATCTTTGAGTGTGCATTTAGGTAATTACACTGATTTTTCATTACTTATAAATTTGCATTAAATCACATTTATTTACTTTGTTACCTATAAGCATCTTTTTGTTGCCTTCCTCCCCCACCTTTCCATTTCAGGTGTTTTTAAAGCACGTAATACCACAACTGTATTGAATGCCCTAAGTTCTGCATTCAGGGCAATTGGCTCTGCCCTGAGAACATGACCTTCCTGCTCTAAGACAATAAAGAAGATGTGCCATGTCAGTCTTCTTAACTGTTTTACTGTTTTCACCTTGTGTAGGTAAAGTGCTGAATCACATGAGTGTCACAGAGGTATGCAAAAACAGCTTCATTCAGGTAACAAAATCAGACAAACTTTGATTGAAAAGCAAAGCACACCCCAAGGGTGACTATGATGTGTCCCATGGCGTTTAACAGGTTATGAGCTCCCTATGCCTGCTGGGGATATTGTCATTGCATAGACAAGGACAATGGCCCAAAGTGCACACTCACAGACTGACATGGAGCCCAGGAGAACCAGCAGATCATGCTGTTCCACCCAAAGGGCCATAAGATCACTGAGGAAGATCCAGTAGAAAGAAAATCACTCACCTGGGGGTAGTACAAGGGCACAAATCCCAGCAAATCTCTGCATGCACCATCCCACTCCCCAAGGCAAGGCTTCATCCCACAGACCTGCTGTGGGTGGGGACCTCAAAGATAACTTCAGCCAGGTCACAGTCCAGGCCTGGTTTGTGGGCTGGGGCCTTTTTCTGTTGGCCAAAGGGTCTCACCCTTCTCAGTGCCCCACCAGGTGCAGCCCTGGGTCATGGTGCACCCACCTGTTGGGCTTTAGTCCCATCGGGCAACTCAGCCCCACATAGCTGCTGAGTCACACCCTCCCAGTGGGATGGGGATAGCATTGCAAGGGTAAAAGTGAGAAAACACATGGCTTGAGATATAGACAGTTTAATAGGGAAAGAAAACCAAAGCAAAACAAGAAATTTGTTTACTGCTTCCTATGGCAGGCAGGTGATCAGCCATCTCCAGGACAGCAGGGCTCCATCATGTGGAATGGTGACTCGGGAAGAGAAGGACCATGACTCTGAACATCCCCTCCTTCCTGTTCTTCTCTCAGCTCTATATGCTGAACATGATGCTATATGGTATGGAATATTCCTTTGGTCTGTTGGGGTCAGCTGTCCCAGTTGTCTCTCCTCCCAACTTGAACACTCCCAGCTTCCTCACTGGTGAGGTGGGGTGAGCAGCAGAAAAGGCCTTGGCTCTGCGTAAGAACTGCTCAACAATAGCTAAAACATCTCCATATTATCAGCACGGTTTTCAGCAAAATCCAAAACACAGCCCCAAAGCAACTACTCTGAAGAAAATTAACTACTCTTCCCCAGCCAAAAGCAGCACTCTGCCACAGCCATGGTGTGCTGCTGTAAGACATGAAAATAGGGGCATGAAAGACTGTCAGGGCCAGGGTGTATCTGTGATGTGCTCCTGCCACATTTGGGGCTTATTTTTGGGGTTGTTTTGAGGGGAGGAATGGTTATCCTGAACAGGTTTCCAGAACAGGTGAGTAGGTGCCTCTATGGAAACATTCTGACTCAGAAAGCTGGTACATTAAGTGACTGGTGAAATAGAATGAACCAAATTAGATCAATGGTTCAAATTCATTTTTTAAAGTAAAAAAAGTATGATTTTATTTATTTCAATGAAATTCAGTGAAATTCAGAATCATTGCAAAGTACCATAATATAAAGAGGTCTTATGTGATATACCATATCCAGCAAGGATGGAACTGACAGAATAAATAACAAAATCTGTCCATGCAGAGTTTGTCTTCTTCGGTGAGCTGTGGCATTGATTACAAAAGCTACTGGAACTTGTAACTTGTTCCATATAAGTAACATACAGGCAAGCAGCTGATGTGTGAGTAATTTATTTGAATTAGGTCTCTTCATTGGTACACTTCAGCTGGGAATGAAAATGCAAAAGTTGTTTGGCACAGCAGAAAGCTCCCTTAGCTGGAGAAAAGCTGTTGGATCCCACTGTTCACAGTATTTGATCTTAAAACACTAGAGGGCTGCACACCTTGAAATGTCTGTACAGTTCTACCCTGTTATGCAAGCTGGCTTTCATAGTCTCTGCTGTTTAAACAGATTTCACATTTTGCTTTCCTCTAGTGTTGCCCCCTATGCCCCCGGCTCCCATTCTGCAGTGGCAGAGGTAGAATTACTGCTCCCTCTCAACTTCAGTTCCACTTGCCCTGTCAGTAAAGGGCTTCTAGAATTATCTTCCATTTAAAATAAGCATATTGTAGGCCTCTAGAACACCATCCTCACACTGACTTTATTTCAGGCTCAATTCTGAAGTCTTTTAAGTGTAAAAAAGACTCATATAATGAGAATAAACATTATCATCAAAGGGGAACTTCAGTTTTTTTTATGAGACTGATTGAGCAAAATGAAGCTTCCTGTTAAGTAACAAATTATTTGTTGTGATAAATTGTCCTTTGTCGCACCTTTGCTGGAGCAGAAGTGATAATAAAATGACTGTGCAAAGAACAGCAATTATGCCCTCCTCTTCTTTTTTTTTTTTTTCTCCATCCTCAATAAAGGGAAGGAATAGTCAGTCCAAGGGAAGTTGCAGATTTCATATTTGTTATCAGGATTTATCATATATTTTGTAGCCTCTTCTGTGTGTTTTGGCTCTTACTTAGAAGAATGCATGAGCATTTTGAGGAAGAAGAAGGTCATGTGCCTTGTAAATAAAATATACATGCAGATCCCTAGTTGCAGGAGAGAATATATCACCCAGGTGGACTTAAACTGTTCTAAAACCAAAAGGCAAAATAAAAAAATATGGGCTTGGTTACTTTTATGCTCTGAATGTTCTCTGAGAAGTCTGGAGTGCTTGAGGTTGTCACTATTTTTTTTTCTTGCCAACAGATTACTGAATTGTGATCTCTGTTTTGCTGAAGGAAGGTAAAAGCAAATTAAAGTCACTCAGTGTCTGATGTGGGTCATTTTGAAAGGGGCAGACATTAAAGAGGTTTCGTACTAGCTCTCCCTGAAAGATGGTTTCTGAGAAAGAAAGAAATATATGGCTTAAGACTCAGGAAGACAAAGCAAAAATATATTGAGAAGATAAGCATATAAAGCAGGTTTTTCTTGGTAAAGTAATATGTAGAATCAGATGAATATATGGAGGAGGCATGCAGCTACACAGCTATTGACTTGGGGGAAGAAAGACTCCTGCAGTTTATTTTATTTTACTGAAGTGATGGAAGTTAGCTATGCATGCTCCCTGAAACTGACCCAAGAGCACAGTTTGGAGAGGTGGGGGAAAAGACAGCTTTACAGCACAGAAAAAATCAGTAATCCATGGAGAAGAATTGAAAATGAATGCAACAAACCCAAACTTTCTTCTAAAGCCAAAGGATTAGACAACAACTCTGAGTTCTGGTGTTATTTAAATTATGTGTTCACAATATATTTTTATATTTTTATTTAATTTTCAGAATTAATTAAAACACTTGAAGACATTCATAATTAAAACTGATTTTACCAAAATTTCAAAATTCTGTTGAATTAAAATATTTTTTTTCATTTTTCTTACTAGGTATTTTAAATTGGTATTCAAGAATAAAGGATGCTTTTAGTTTAAGTTCTATGTATTTTAGTCCCATGAGGGCTCATAAATATTATGCAAAGTAATTCTGAGAAACTTCAAACTCTGTATGGTCAATCAGGCTCCCAAACCTTGCAGGAATATTATCAATCATAGGTAGTTTAAGTCCCATAACAGAAGTTACATCCTTAAAATCACTCCGCTTCTTTTTTTTTTTTTTCTTCATAAGAGGCAGTGTTCTGATTGTAGGTTAGTGGTAAGATTGAGAGAAACAAAAAATTTATTCAATTATTTAATTATTTAATTACTTGACTCTTAAATAATTCAAAAAACCTAATTGGCAATTTTCTTCTTTATTGCTTTTTTTCACAGCAAGACTCTAACTTGTTTTCCTTCCTTTTCCTCTCTTGTCTGAGTGGAAGAACAGTGGACAACTCACACATGAAAGCTTACAGTCGAAGAATTACAATACTGAATATTCAGAACCTAATCCTCTACCTTTTCATTCATAGTTATCTACAGAAGGAGTGAGTGGAGCAAATATATGTCCCTAAAAATACATGAACCTTTTTTCACATCTGTCCTCATTTTCATCATCATTTTTATATATGTAGGCTGTGTGGGCCTCCAGACAATCCCTCTTTTCTTTGCCAGACTGCATTCATCCTCAAACTATTTCTGCCCTGAACACAAAGGCATAGACATAAAGTCACATGAAGAGGAAGATGTACGGCTTCGAAAAAAAGATGCAAGAGACCTTTCACTCTTCCTTCACTCTAGTCACACAGAAGCTTGGCTGATCACAGTCACATCTGAAAACAAAGTCATTCAGGTATTTTTAAGGTGTTGAAGTTACTAGGATCACTGCTTCTGTGGGAATTCTGTGAATGGAAAGGATACAGAGCCCTGTGAAATGTGCTCAAACATATTCAAACACAACTCTGAAAGAAGAAATCCATTTAGTTATCTTCAGCTAAGACAAAAAAAAATAATCAGTACCTCAGTTTTTTACCTTTATTAAAAGAACAAAATCCTAAAAAAAATTTATTGGATAAATAATCTATTGCACTGATAACCATTATAGCACTTGAAAAAAACAGCTTAGTAACAGCACTCAAAGTACCTTCAGAACAAGAAGGCATAACAATTTCATTATTAATTATGTTAATTTACTTACATTCTGACAGAATTAAGGATTTGTGAATTTCAATACTATTTTTAAATTAATTTTTTAAAACTGGATGAAAGCATTATACAACACAAAGGGTAAATCACAGAGAGCTTAATTTTCTGATGTATAATGTAATGGGAAAACCGACAACTGCCAGTTGACCTCTTGTTTCCTCGCTTTCTGTACTGTGATCATTGAGGTGAAACTCTCTGACATGTTCCTTCAATTTTTCAAAAGCAAGAAAATGAATAAAATACCCTTTCAGTGATCCTGGTATTTAAATAAATGACATTTATAATAGGAATGCACTTTTGCCTCCACTTTAGAACCTTTTTCAATTTCTTCCGAACAGCTGTTGTTTATGACAAGGAATGAGAGACCATTTCCATTTCCATCTCTGATTCCTGTAGCCAGGTCATACAGTCACAGGGAGAGGGAGAGGGAGAGGGCAGCTCATTCTGCTACCCAGGTCTTATCTGCAGTAGCCAGGGAGATGATGGACTGGCACCCAAGACCAGGCATCCAAGTCCACCTTGCCCGTATATAAGCATCCTATAGCACAGTGATACCTTTAACAGCAGAGTCTTTTGTTTCTGCACTCAGCTGTATTTGAGGAGAACACAGCCCGTGATTCTTTGTGCTGAGATGCTCCAGCACTCGCTCCCAGTCAGTTGTGCACAAAGTTGGCTGATCCTCACTGAGAATGTAGGACAGCACCAGAGGACCATTTCAGTGCCTATACTTTTCCCAAGGTGTAGTCAAGTTCTGATGCAGGAGAAGGGAACCCTCAGCAGATTCCGTCTCTCACTTTCAGCTTAGACCTAGCAATCTAAACGTGCTTATTTACCAGGCAGATAAGGATAACTTTGAAATTTGTTGTGCACTCTATGCATATTTGTAAACTTATGCAACTCTCTTTACCATTTCATTGGGTTGTTGATACTAGCTAAGATGAAGTTTATAAATGAATTCAGTCTTTGGATTAGTTTGCAGTTTGAGGCTGCTGGCAACTATATAAAACAAATGTACAATAAACCATACAATTCATCAGCATTATGATCCTATACATCTAGGAACAGCTATTGTGAGTGCCAGTGGCTGTCTAAGAATATCTGCATGTTTATTGTTCCCCCAAAGGCAACAAGCATTGTCTGAAATGAAAGCTCTGTGTCTTGACTATCCCTTGAGAACTACAATTACAGCTATAGAGAAATATACCATGCTGACTCTCGAGCAATTGAAATAGACTGACAGGCAAATGCATTCTGTGTCCATTGCTCTGGTATCAGATCCTCTGAAAGTTGAAATGCATAGGCAATGGGCCAATCTAGCCTCAGAGTTATAGGATTGAATATACCAACATCAATAGAATTATAGCTTTTCATATTGTTCGTGACTTTGGCCCAGTGCCTTCAAACAGAACCAAAATAAGTACTGAAAAAACAAGCACTGCATTTTCAACATTGTTAGCTCTAAATAATAACCACAGCTTCTGGGGCACAGCTGAGTGTTTTTGCTAACTAAACAAACCATGTCTCCAAATAGAAACTAAAGTCCAGAGACTTGTCAGAGAGTGGAGGCTGAAGACATGACTAACTAAACTACAGAGGCAAAGATAAATAGAAGAATTGAAAATGCTAAATCATGCTTGAAATTTTATAGTGTGTTGGTAATAAAACTCCTCAAGATTTTTCAGTAAATATCTCAAGCCATCAAGATCCACTCCTAAAAACAAAAACACTTAATGGAAATGTCAAAGTACAAAACTCATATGTGAAGAAAATAATATGAGCAGCAAGTTTATTTCAGATTAAATTGTATTCACAATGTAAACAAATTAGGAGTTTTACACTACATTTACATTCATGTTTCTCAGGATTTTTTTCTGTAGGCAACCGCAATAAATTAATGGTAACTTCTGAAGCAAAAGCAGCCCTATAATTTGTTGCAATGGGTTAGGATTTTACCCTTGGATCAAATTAATATATTTTTAGGCTCTAAATTAATTCCATGAGAGACGAAAGATTTTTGACAAATCCAGGTTCATCCCAGAATCAACTTTCTTTAAGGCAAATTAAAATAGTCAACTGTTACATCATCCCACTTTTTCCATATTTGTATTTTAATATAAAAGTAATGAATTGTTGGTTTGCCTCTTATTGGTTCACATCGATAATCGAATTGATAAAGAATTTTACTAATTATCAGTTCAGGTAGTAATAGGTTAAGAATTTCAATTTAGACAGAACATTATATGTATTTAAACAGCTGGAAATGTACTGTCATCCTTAATAAGAACAATCTCTAGTATTTTGTATGACAAATTAATCCGAAATATGGGCATCATTAGTAATCTCATCACCAACTTTATGAATTTTAACATAAACAAAGCAGATTTCTTCAACATGCTAGCACAGAAATTCCCCAGCACAGTATAGATATATTAATCTTATCTGAGTGTGAACTATACAGCTGCATTTTCTCATTAGACATAAAAGAGATCATACTTAGGATGATCCCCTCTATAATTTATCAGTAACTGAACACGCTGCAACAGAACTGAGAACATTCCTGGATACAGCATAACTGTATTAGTAGCTAATTCATGTACTTTAAAAACCATCAAAATTGAGGATGAAATGTAAGTTAATGTAAAATTGAAATGTAGAAATGGCTTCAATTAAAACCATTACAAGATACTGGAAATGTTAGTAATTTACTTTTCTTTTTTTTATTATTTTTAAATAAGATTTACAGATTAATGTTTTCTTCACCTTTACAGTTCCAGTTTTGATCCCAGAAAGATCTTTTTCCATTTTGAAATAAGTAATAAAATATGAATACCTAGGACTTATGTCAATAAAGGTGATATCAGTCATATCTGCAAGATTTTTAAAGATCTGTTTAGCACATCATCTGATATTTCCAAATCAAGTAATTGCATAAGAAAAAGGCTACCTCCATTAGATTTTGCTCTGCTGAAGAAGCATTAGTCAGTTCTCGCGACAGAGAAAAGAAACCTCAAGAACTAAAATTGTGAGTTCAAGAACTTAAAAAAAAGGGCCAGGTCAACATGAGAAAGAGCTATTTGAGCTCAACCAGGCTTGAATAAATCAAGAAAACTGATCTAAGCATCTTAAGGGATTTTATTGAAAGCAAAGATTGAGAGGCTGGCAAAGGACATCAGCAGACACTAGTGATAAGAATTCAAAAGGAGGACCACAAAGGAAACTGTTTGCTTGGTTGGAACCCCAAAACCCTCCTAATCAATTTTCTCTGCATCACAAGGTGTCCAAGCTCTTTTATCTCCCATACTAAACTGTCATTGCTCTGTTGATTGATTTAATTCAGTGTTTAGGTAACACACAATGTCTGACTGATTAATAACCATATTTTTCAGACAGGAAGAAAGAAGAAATTATCTTTTATAAGGTAGCCTAATATATCCTTCTTGTTATATCTCTGTTCACTAAGGTCTTGTTAAAATTTGTTTGGCATTGTGTTTGTGTATGACAATAGACACAGGGTTACATTTTGTAAGCAACTAGAAAGTCTTAATTTGGAATTTCCTTGAAGATTTGGTATTATTTACTTTATTTCAGTGTTTTCAGCATTTATTTACTAATTACAGTTTCTTTATATTTTGACAGTTATAAACCACAAGCTATAGGTGTACAATACATTGAAGAGAGCCAGAAGAAAATACAAGATAACTGAAAAGACAAAATACTTGAGCATCATTTTATCATACTCACTAACCTTCCCTACTCTCCTGAAGTCAGGAAGAGCAAAGGTTTTACAGTGAAAGCTTGAATGGCTTCGTGACAGCACTTCTCAACAACTCGGCCCTTCATATGATGTTCTGAAAGCAGACTGGCCAACCAGCTCTTTGGAGAAAAAAAAATCCTTTTGAGAACTGGTCCTTTTTGGAAAAAATGTTTCATACTGTTCCAAAATGAGTCAGACCCAATTTTAGCAAACTGTGTCTGGTATTCTATTCGTTGGTGACCTTATTTCAGATGAACACCTGCTCTTCCCTTCCATATTCAGTCTATTCAAGAGCTACCTGAAAAAGCTGTGATGTCAGCCCCTCACAGAAGATTTTCTCCCTCTGATTGCTCTTTCCATCCTACTCTTCATACTTTGTTGTACTTTAAGGTACTTCATGGGTAACAGTAGTGTGTATGTGTGAGTATGCAATATTTTTATATCTTCTTATTAGCACAGAATGGTCTCAATATCATAATCTTCTGAAAATAGGCCACTTATGAAAGAAAAATGGTAAGGTTCACATTCAAGCACTAGCTTCAATTTTAGGTTTGGCTATTTCACATCCTTCTTAGAAACAATGCCTCCCCCCTGTCTTGGAATGTTTTTCATTCAGTGAAGTCTCATTTTCATCCATTTTGTTTCTTCTACCTAAAAGTAATCTTTCTTTTGTGTAAGTATTCTAGTGTGAAATTTCTACTTAGTAAAAACTTTATTACTTAACATTTACCAGTCTTTATTTTTACATTTCTTAGGAAATATTTAACTATAAAAATATATTTGTGTTACCTTTGAGTAGGTTTACTCTCCATGTCCATTAAAAATGTAAACATTAATCTGATTTTGTCTTTTTCTTCATTAAATCTAAAGATAAATATGTACATATATTCAGTATGCATATGTGTGTGTGTTTTCCAGAATACTGTATATAGCAACCCTTAGCTTAATTGATATAAGTGAAGCCATGATAACTCACTTCAACTAGGAATCTGGTCCCCTTTTCCCAGACAAGCTTTTGTTCATTCAGCACTGCTTTTAAATACACTAGGATTGAATTCCCTGAAAACAGCCAAATTTAGAACAGGCACAACATAAGAGCAAATGAGCAAGCTTTCTTGTTTGTCCTTCCTTGCCCTCTCCTTCACAATATCCTTGACCCAAAATAACCACTCTTAGGCATGAGATTGTAAAAAAGTCTGAATGATCATTCAGCTTTCCTTTTACTGTTGTCTGTAGCTAATGAATGCACATCACTTTTTACCTATACAGCAGAAATTGGATTGATTCAATGTTAAATTGATAATATATGTATATAGCAGAGACAGCTAAACAGAAATTTGGGGTTTAAGCCATTTAAAAACATATTTCTTTACTAATTTATTCTGATCTATTTAGTTGCATACTCTCTTCATAGTCAGTCACAGTCACATTGAAATTCTAATTTGCAGCCATCTGTAAAACCTTGAAGATAACCACAGATAGACTGAGAGAGGAAGTTTCCGTGCCACACCTTAAATTATTTTATATTATCCATCAACCCAGGGAGCAACTATTAAAGGCTTTTTTTTTTTTCACTGTGGTGCTGGTGATGGGGATATCATTAAAAGAAAGAAAAAAGCAGCCATATATAAGTGAGAGATACACAGCCTAAAGGAAATAACAAATCATCACATTTTCAAACAACTTAAAGGTGTTTGCTAATATGGTAGCAATCTGCTGTGAAGTCAAGCTGTAAATAGATTCTTTTGTGTTAGATTTACATGCACAAGATGTTAATCAGTTCAGAAGCTCAGACATTCATGTTCCCTAGAATTATAACCAAAAAAAAAAGCTCTCTGACATCTCTATAAATGGAAATACTCTGAAAGAATTGGAGAGAGCACTTTGTCTCAGTTTTATGTACAGAACATTAGCTATCACATGTAAAACATCAAAAACCAAAAGGAAAGCTTAAGTACTTGGCTAATTATAAACTAGTGCACAAACTATGCGGACATTGTTTGGCTACATTCCACCTACACATAGCTAAAATTCAGCGGCTGAGGAGATGTGATCTACCTCTAGGCATTTGGATTACCAAGCAGAGCACTTTCTGTCACAATGTTCCTATTTGCCACCCATCAGGTATATGAAGATTTCAGTAGACTCATAGTTAGTGTAAAAAAAAGGGAGAAGGACAAGGATTTCAAAGCTTGTTTCCTTAACCACCCTTCATCTCTAGGAACAGACACTTCTTATGCCATTTGTGATTGGATTACAAGCAAATCTTCAGATGTCAACAGCTTCTATATCCCAGATGCCAAATTTTAGACTCGGATGCATGGCATGCATCACTGAGGAGCTTAAACAATCAACTTCCACGCTCCTGTTTTTAATACATGCAGCTATTAAAAAGACAACTGCACTTAAATTCAGCTCTGATCCTCTCAACATGCTGAGTACTTAGTCTTGTTTTGTAGATGAACAAATCAAAGGCCTTGTGTATGGCTATTATGAGACAACTGATTCTTTCTTTGAGATCTGTGCTTGCCACATACATGCAACCACTTTTTTATAGCATCCCTTCAGTGTATCTGTTGTTGTTATTCACAGTTTTTACTTCAGAAGGCATCAATTCACTATTTCAGAAGAATAGAGCAAGAATCAGCTTGTGTATGAAATCATCGTGATTACTACGGTTTTACCTTTTTTATTTTTAAAGTAGTCAATAGGTGAATTTGCTAAGCTACCTAGAGAAAATCCCCATAAATACCTAAGGCAAAGAGCGGCATGAAAAGATCAAGAAGGGATGTATAAAATGAGTGCCTTGGAAGGCACACGTTCTTCAAGAATCATTAAGAAGTGGGTAAAGAATGAGGAGTTATCTTTTGTCAGGTGAAAGCAAGATGTTGGTGCAGCAAGAAGTCAGGACAAAGCATTTCTTTAACTCAAAAGATGTATGTTGAGGGAAAAAATTATTCTAAACAGTATTTAATATCATCCTACTGTTTTTCTGAATGTTTTTTACCTCTGCAAATACTAATGCAAATCACCTTACCAACCATCTCTTTTAACATTGTCCCTGTCTTCCACAGCTTGTAGACTTTAGGGATTACCCAGGTTTTAAATAATCCTAATGACGTTGGTAGAGCTGAAAGATAAATCAATTTGCATTCAAATTTCCACAGGATTACACTGGTATGGAATCCTTCTGTGTTCCTTTGTAATACACCCATGAAACTCCAGATTGTGGAAAAAAGAAAAATCTACCATTAACATGGTAACATACCTTACTTTTTTTCTACAGGTCATTTCATTCTAGCCCCTCATTCTGCTTTCACAGGGAAATGATAATACAGGACTGTATGACCAAATTAATGGTAGAATTCAACAAGAACCTGGCAGGCTGAAAAAGTCATACTCACTCCATGACAGTGGAGTTATCACCTTAACTTTGCCTGTAGTAAAGGAAGTGAAGAAGAAAAAAGTTGGTATATCTCCCAGGGCACTCAACCCAGCTAAATTCTCACAAGTGTATTTTGATAAATGATGATGTAAAGAATGATGGGATCCAGACAAAGACTTCTACGTTGCCTAGTGCAGACATCCTTTAAGAGTCAGATTGCAGCAGAACTTCTCATATGTTGGTTTAGAGAGGGCGGACAGGTCTATGCCTTAGTCCTGGCTCATGTCCTTGCTGTGAGAATACAGGGGTTCTGCCATAGGATAAGATTAAACATTCAAGGCAAGATAAAGCTATCTTATCCTTAAACAAATGTCCCTTTCAAAAGCTTAATACAAAGCAGGTCTAGAAAGTCTGCAGCTATAATGATTTCATGTTTTGCTGATCCCAGCCTTTTCTACTGAGAGACTTTTTAGTGGTCCCTTGTGGAAAGTTGAGATCAGCATTTAAATGCAAGTCTATCTATTTAACATAAGTCCTCAGCAGCCCAGTAATAGTCAGTGATACTGTGAATTTATAAATAGTTATGCATGGATACGTATATAAATGAAATGCATATTACACTTCTTTTTGGCTGATGGCTGTATATTCAGACTTTTTTTCAAAGTAATTGCATTTTCTTTGGTTTATCTTTTCTCCTTTTCTCTATTAATTAAGATGCAAAACCATTGCCTAAAAAAAGATTATTTTTCTTGTTTGAAACATCTCTTTCCACAGACGGTTAGGGACCAATTATAGGCATTTCCCAACTCCTTCTAATTTCTATACCTAACACACATTCCTTTCTCTCCTAGGTAACAGGGACGCCACTACACATGTCATGGGGAATACCTGGAAAATGCTCTTTCTATCTCTTCAATAATAATCCTCACCACCTATTTTAATGTGTTAATTTTTACTGTAAAGTAGATTAGAATTCTTATGAAAGAAAAGGAGAAAACTGAAACATAATATAGCAATCTGGCTTGTGCAACATGCACCCCTATAGCTGTTATTTTCTTCCTCTTTTCCCTTCTGCAGAAACTCCTGACAGCAAAACTCTTCTCAGCAAAAGGCTAACAAAATCCTCTTCCTTGTGCTGTGCATCATGCCAGTTAAATCATTTAATACTAAAGAAATTTTTTTTTCATGGAGAGGCCTTTTGGAAAAGCTGATCAGTGCAAAAGGTTTCATGTTCTGAGGTTAAAAGGGCCACTAACCTGCACATTCAGCTCCTTCTCTTACTTTGTCATCTAGAGAAACCTGGCTAAATCAATCTCAGCCTCCCCAAATAAAGTATACCAGACTTGGTGCTTCTGTATCTGCACATTGCAATTTTACTTCCCACAGTGCCAGTGAAGCAGTGTGAGACCTTGTCAAACCTCATCAGGCAGTGAGCATGAAGATCAGGACACCCCTAAAGTCCTGACTTCAAAGCAGCTCCCCCATGCCTCTATTAGGAACAGCATACACTGGATATCTATGCCTGGAAATTTTTCTTAGCTGTTTTTTTAGCCCATGCTTCACTTAATGCCCTAGGCATTTCTGTGAATTTCCCTGGCCCTTCAGTCAGTGTATGCCTCCTGTCCCATCTGCTGCCTCCTATAACTGCCAAATTTCTGCAAGATTCAGTTCAGAGTTGATTGTCAAGATTTCCCTGAGTTCTTCCATGTTCTTTATTTGTGGCCGAACACAAGGCATTTAACCTCTCAGCTTTGATTTTTGTCACTTTTAAAATGGGGAAAAATAATCTTTAGTACTTGCCATGAAAGAAGTCAATATCTATCCTTGATAACCAGAATGTAAAATCTGAGATATCACACTTGGGTCTTCATCTCTCTTCCTTCAAAATCAATGTAAAGTTCTCATTGACTCAAGGAGAGCAGCATGTAGCCTTTGCTTCTTTATGAACCTAGAAATACTGTGATGACTGAGATACTAAAGCACTGACAGACAGTGACTTTTAGATAGATGTTCAGTAGCAGTTATGACTTATCACCAATACTGTCTCAGAAAGGAACCAGGAGAATTAATTCAATTTTGGTTTTATCTGAGAGGTAAATTGTTTGTTTTTTTAATTTAAAAGAATTGCCACACAGTAGGAGTTGTATCTTACTGGATGAATAAGTCTGTTCCTGTTCACACAGCAGTCGCTGGGAGTGTGAACTGGCTCCCATGTAACAAGGACCAAACTTTTGTTAACCCGTTTAATGTCCCTCAAATTAAATGATAAGGAAGATTTCAATCTAGCATAATGCCAGTCTGCTCAAATCTGGAATAATAATGCGGGTAGAGGTGGGGGGGGGGAGGGGGGTGTCAAATTTTTTTTTTTAGAGACAACAATCACAACAACGTCTTTCTTTTCACTTTAGTAATTTCTAATCTGAACACACAAAAGGGCCAGAGCAAAGAAGGCAATAATTTCCAATTGCAGGGAGGGGGAAGTCCTGTTTTGACTTCATTTGAAAGGTTCCATAAGTATTTTTCTGAGGAACTTTATGCTAGTTTGGAAAAGTATCTCACTTCAGGAAGAGTTCAGTTAGAAAAGAAGAAAGGTGTGCGTGCCAATAATGAGGTATTTCTACGAACTATGCATTGGGATTGAGTTAGTTACATTACAGCCAGAGAATCATGTCACCTCTACAGAAGCAGTCAGACCCTCTGCGTTTTCAATCAGAATATGAATGTAAAATGTTTGCTGGATCAAACCAAGCATGCTTATGTAAATACAATTTTAGTTAAACTTAAGAGCCACACCATGTCACAGAGCTTGTAAAGCTCCTGAGCTTGCTTCATTTGACTCTATCCCATTCAGAAGAAAAGCAAGCACAAATACACAAATGGAACAAACCCACTCTGCTTCCTTTGGGATGACAGTATAGTACCCCTGCTACCTTCAAAGATGACGTCTGAGTGCTCCTAGCAGACGCTGAGGCCAGCCCCAGATGAATTCTCTGCTACAGAACCAAACTGGAATAACCTATTTCAGGCCTGGTTCCCTCTGAGATGATAAAATTAACAGTACACTTCTCACAGTTGTGTATCCTTAGTATCTAAACCTGTGCTGTGCCGTTCAATCTGCTTCAAGCAATAAGAAAGGAAAACTGAAGAAATGTTTTTTGCACAAGCATATGTATTTTTGCTTTTATTTTACAGTGACAACATAAGGGCAGTCAAATTCTTAGACTCCATGGACAGGAAAAAGAAGCTTTCATATCTCTGATTAAATCAAGCATCTTTCAATATAAAAAGACCTGAGCATTTTCCTGAAAATATCTTCAGGTTCAAAATGATTGATGTCCCTTCTGGATGGCAAAAGACAATAGTAATCTGCAAGCAGTTATGTGTAAAGGAATAAGGGAAGAAAGGCAGGAAGGAAGAAAGGAGGGAAGGAAGACATATAGCGTGTTTCTGTATGAACATTCATGTGCACTTATGCACACATTAAAAAAAATCCCCCCACTTTTAAATTTTCCTAGACATTAATAATTTAGAAGCAGCCATAGTACATAGGAATATTGAGCAAGATTGAGCAAGATGTTGCTGGTGTCTTTTATGAGATAAGGTAGGAAACCTTAGAAATTTGGGGTACCTCTGAAAAGAAACAGCACTCCTTAAAAGAATACAGTTAGATTAGAAAAAGCATCTCAATGTATTAAATTGAATATTTTCCCCTTCCAAAACTAAAAAAAAATATATATACAGAAGAAAGATAGGTATCTGATTGCTATTCACTGATTTTCACTGAAGTATTCTGCCAATTAAAGAACACAAGTTGCATGCACATAAGTGGCTTGAGGGAAAAAGATCTGCTTTTTAATAATGACTTTTGTCACTGGACCTGCCAATACATACAGAATTATCAGGCAATGCATACTAAAAATATTAGCTTCAATTCTTCAGATAGGACCACTTTCTCACATAATGACTTTTAAAAAACATGTGCTTTACCCTGTTAATCAAGTAACCTTTTTGGGCTTTGTCCCCACTTGAGTTTGCATCTACAGACTTTGAGTTCTGGAAATCCCAGGGAATTTCCAGATTTATAATTCTTGATGTTTATCATTCTCTGGTTTTATAATCCCCAAATAACAACCACTATGGAAGTTTGATACTGCTGAGGTTCAGTGTAGCGGGCAGAAAACTGTAATAATATAAGTAACTCATTTCTCAGTATGCAGTGTTCCTTTTTACAGTATCACTGAACCGTAAAAATCAAAGGTTCATCCAGCTTCATAAACTAAACAGGAGTAGGGCACAGTCAGCATGTTTAGAGGCACAGTCCTTGACAGTTTTAAGGCAACTACTGCTGCCATAGACAATTCTGTGGTGTAGTTCAGGGGTTACCTAGGAATGGAGGCAGTCTCCAGACTGCAAGACAGCGGTCATCTTGCCTTTGGGACCATCCAGCTACATGAATGTGAACTGTGACATACTGCTTTTTCTCTAAGCTAAATAACAGACTTTTTCTCTTTTATTTATTCTTATTTTATAGCTCTCTGCAACTACCTTAAAGGAGGTTGTAGTGAGGTAGGCATTGGTCTCTACTCCCAGATAAAATAAGTAAGTGATAGGACAAGAGGAAAAAGCCTCAAGGTGGTCCATTGGAGTTTAGATTTGGTATTAGAAAACATTTCTTTACTTTAAGGTGTTAGTTTAATAGTCGCATTCATTAGTCTTTAATGTTGTTTCCAACATAAGCATATGATTCTATGATCCTGTTTACTAGTCTTGAGAAAGACATTAAGAAATTTTTTGCAACCTGGCTGTATCTCTAAAATTACAGAGGCATGTAAATGGGGCATATCTACTTAAGTCACTGCTTAAAACTTCGCTGTGTTCATCAAGAGATGCTGTTCCTTGTCCAAATCTTAAAAACCATGATGCTGTATTCTTTATAAAATCTTCCAAAACATGGCCATCCTCCAAAAAATAGCAGGTTTTTTTTTCACAGTGAAAACAGAGAAAAGCAAGTTGCCAAAGGAAAAATAAGAAAAGAAATGGCATTTACCTTATTTATTTTTTAGAGTAAGATGACTGACATTATTCTACCCCTAAGTGGAGGAGGACGTTGAAATGTAGCAATAAAACTTGTCAAGAATACTGGCAAAGGAATATTTGCTGAAAATTGTTAAAGGAGTAACCACAATAAAATAGAAAAAAACACCTTTCAGATATACCTGGGTATAAAAGACAATAGCAAGAAAGGAAAGGGGCTTTCAACAAATTAAGTTTCATTCATGAAATATTTTCTCATAAGACAGTGGAATTTAAATCTGTAACATTTCTTCTCTATAACTCCACAGTTCTGTGGAAATCATGGCCATGAAGATACATGCCCAAGTGTTCCCATATTGATGTGATATTAATTAGACAATATTATTGCTGACCATATTTTCTATTTGCACCCATTTTTCATGATATTCAGGGGAACATGGTATACTGCAGTTGTCAGATTATATAACTACCTCTTCTATGCTCAGCAAGCATAAATAGTATTCTTTAAATAAAATACAAAATAAAACATTCAGAAAAAGGATTAAAAATGCAGAAATTGATCAAGTTTATCTATGCTATGGGCTCATAGCACACCATGTCTAGGTATTTGTTCTGAACATGCCTGCAACATCTCATTCAAGCAGTCTTAGATATCTACTTTCCATGAGAATAACACAGAATAAACTCTATATTTATGCCAAAAATTTAACTTGAGCCTATTTCAGGGGGTGGAGGGGTGATTTAATTTCCATTATTCTTCCTTTCTTTTTCTTTACCTGACAACTTTCTAATATAAAATGCATGAACAGTGCAATGAGCAGATCCCTAAGACTCTTGTATCCCTGGTGAGTTGTTCAGCCACAGGGATATACAACCAAGCACCTTCATGTTTGCTGTCCTAAATCCATGAATCTTGAATCCCTGGATGCCCGAGTGGCCCAGTTTCAATAGTATAAGAACATTTTAGAGGATGGGCTTTTTTAGGTTAATTCTTTCCCTCTGCTTCTTATTCAGCATAAAGTTCGGTATACCATAGGTATTTTACCCTTCACTTTTTTGGTCTTTGATTACTAGAGAGGTGTCAGAGAGTAGCAACTGTTTGAGTGCTAAGGCACTGACTCACAAGATTGAAATTCAAGTCCTTGCTCTGAAACAGACATCCACATCTTACCCAGAGCAAGCCATAGAAGCAGTGCATGCCTCAGTTCTTAACTGTAAAATTGAAAACAGAAAAATCTTTAAAACCATGCTACATAATATAGTAAAGTACATGACACAGTACATCGCAGAATATGAAAGGCAATCATATCCTATGGCAACAGCAGCTATATTCACACTGTAAATACAAACTAAGGCTAGTTAATCCCAGAGAGAGGGGCATCTTTTTCACAGAAGTGTCACAGATTTCAATCAGCTTTAATGTCAATTGACTATAAGTCACTTGTGATCCCTCTATTGGCATCAGTCTGCTTTAGGCTAAGCTCTTCCACAACGTTGTGATATTTGGGCTTCCAGTACTGAAGGTATTTCAATTAATTTAAAAAGATCACTGAGATTTTTTTTTTCCCCCACAATAAATAATTCTATCCACTTCTGTAAAACCTTTTGTTTCCAACGCTTCAATTTTTGGCACAAAATACCTGCCAATCTCCCTTCTCACTACTGAATGAAATATAGAATGGAAAGCAAAATGAAAGAGGAAAAAAGAAATTGGTAATGCCAGTGACAGTTGCAAAAATCAGCACTGATAAAAAAATCCCAGGATAAAAAGCCAGTGTAAAAGATGCAACAACTACAACAACAAAAAGAAAAAACCACCAAAAACCAGCCAATTAAAACCAAACCAAACAAAACAAGGGCAAAACAAAACAAAAGCAAAAAAAAACCCAAGTCAACAACCCAAAAATCCAAGTAAAACAAAACAAAACTAAAAAAACCAAAGCCAACATCAAAAACTCCATACCTGGAGTGGAAGTTGGAGAGGATTTGAGTAGCTGTTAATCAAATATTCACTGTTAACCAAAAGAAGCAGCTCACTGTAAAAAAAAAACCAAAACTGAAGCCACATGGGAGAAAGAAAGGGAGCATGTTTCAAACAGAGAAAAAGAACCAAGGGAGGGGAACACTGTACACGTTTAAAGTCTCAGAGATTTGACACATGACACATGGACACTGATGAGTGAGAAATTCCTTCAGTGCTCAGCTCCACCAGTATTCACTGGCTTCAACAAAACTTCACATCATATGATGTCTAAGCCTGTCATGAGATCCTTAGTTGAATCCCCCATTATTTTTTGCCCTCTGTCAACAGAGGGCAAAGACATTCCATTTCCAAGCTTGCCATGCCTCTTTGCCATCGGTGCTTCCTTAAAATCACAACACTTATAATTCACCGAGAAGTCTCAAGTTTTCCACTGTATTGCAGAGTACAGTTTTGAGCCCCACTATGACCTCTGATTTTTTCCAAACCAGCCATGTTTCTCATAGATAGAATGAGCTCATGTGCCATGAGCTTCTTGGCATTAGCTTTTAGGGCACAGACAGCATTATTATGTCAGGAAGGAATGTATGTTACAAAGAAATGCTACCATTCACTGTGTCACTAGGTCACAAGTGTTCCTCTATCTGAAAAGCTCAATGAATTTAGGGGTATTACTTCATTTTTTTCTGCACTTTTCCCACTCCATGTTATCACCAACCAGGCCTGAGAGATCCTAGTGCTGCCCACAGATCACAGAAGAAATATACTCTGCTCTTTCTTCACCTCTAATATAAGCAGCTGGAAATGTACCAAGCAGCCCCAGGAACCAGCCAGGGCTGGTGGAATGCTCAGCACCACAGTGTCAGTCCAGTAGGACACCTGGATCCAGGCTCACACCATCAGCATTCTGCTTTAGGGGACACACTGGCAAGGGGACGCGTGCAGGTTGTCACAACAGTCCACAATGTTCCTTATGTAGTGGGAGCCTTCTTCATGTAATGCAAGGCATATATACACACACCTGAGCATGTTTGACAATGACTACATATTTTTATGTAAATATTTATTAAATGCTCTCATTTCTAGAGAAAGAAAAGGTACATTCATCTGGCCCATAATCTGTTCTTCTCTCACATTGCTCTAAATCTTAATGACCAAGGTCAAGAATAAAAGTGGAAATATTCATATATTTTGGGAGCAAAAATATATTAAAATCACAGAATATTATTTATATTCATATTTTGAATGTGAATTTTATATATGACTTTATATGTGAACAATGATACAATTTTACTGAAAACAAAAATTAAAAAAAAAAACAAACCTGACAGCTTTGTTCTTTGTCTGTATGTTTATAAAAGCCTCTGAAAAACTACCATGACAAGATTCACTTCTCACACAGCTTAATTCCTGTTACAGCCCTGAATATTGCCATCTCAGAATCTAGAAGGTGGAAAGACATGTTTTTTCTGCAGATGGCAGGAGAGAAAAATCAAGACATGACGTAGAGAAAGATGTTAAGTAGCAACAGACTAATGGAGAACATTTTGTCCTACTTTTGAGGAGAACATCAGGAACAGCTTGCTTTTATAGTGGTTCTGAAGTATAATCACTGGTACTATGTGACTGTTGCAAGCATTGCTCTGCACTAATCACTACCATATTATTGTGAATTTTGCTGAGCATTCTGTAAAAGATACTTTGCATTCCTTTTTATTCTTGGCACTTATCTTGAAAATTAATCAGATATACCAAAATCTCTAGACAATAAATAACGATTAAGCTGTAGCTTTTAACATTCTTGGTAAGTTTAAGAGATTTATTGCTTTTCATTTTACTAGCTGCCAAGAATCAAAACAACGGCTAAGTCTATGTATGGATTTCTTTTAGGTAAATCACAATAACTAAATAGTAGAAGTAGAGACATCTTTGATGCAACAGCATCAAAGCCTTTAAGAACCTATTTTTAAATTTGCAGCAATCACCCATTTTTACCATAGTAAAGGCCAAATGTTTTGAAGAATTGTTTTTAAAGATATATTCACGAATTTCTATTCAGCTATTGATCCAATATCCATACAGAATCCCTGCAAACACAGATGACAAGAAATCTATTTAAAATCAGTCTTGTCATGTAAGTCGTATGGAGTGAAAAAATAATTTCTCTTCTGGGGAAAGAGAGAGAGAGAGCAACAAAAACAGCAAACCTGCAAGTAACGCTTTCTAGTTGTATTATTGAATATTCTGCTGAGCAATCCTCATCTAGTATGTAGAGAGTTAAAGACATTCAAGCTTTGCCAAACCAGCTCTTGTATCTCCAACAGGGATATGGTGGACTGGGGGATCGTGTAATCTGCTAAGCTTCTGGACCTGCTAAGTGTGAACTAGCTCTTCCAAATCTGAGCAGGAGCAAATATTTATGAATCTAATCACTGTTTGCCACCTGAGAAAACTGGCCATTAGAAGTGAGTCCTTACTCTGAAATCATTGGGAGAGAAGCCATTGACTTCAATAGATCAGTATCTTACAATGGATTAAGTCTGGTATAAAGTGAATTTTATTTGCACCAAGTTGATTTTCAGTTAGAGGAAGGAAATCAGATTATTCTTTTACTAAAGCATTCAGGGTTCCTTGGATTTTGTTTATAGTCCTTTTTTTCTTTTCTTTTTTTTTTAATGGATTTGGACGTGCAAGGAGAGGTAAGGAAACAGTTTTCTCCACGATACAAGCAGTTTATTTTCTGTCAGCCTTCTGTGCTGTTCAGAATTTGTCACAGAATCTCTCACAAGCTCAACATTTAAGAGAAAGCTCACCACAGCCACTTGGAATCTTCTCCATACTGTTTCACGACAGTATGGATTTTATCACAATACCTTTTTCATCTATACCAGGTGTTCCTTAACCAACCAACCAAATAAATCAGAAAAAGACTTCTGGTTTATTTCTTGCCTTTCCCTCTCCTTTACAAAAGAAAATAGCCTTCACTGTTTCAGAAGTCTAAAAATATCTCACGATGTTCCTTTATAAATCTGAAAGCACAAACAATGGCATATATCTATATATGCATACATTACAATCTAAAGTCCACACTGATATTCAATCCTCCCTTATCTCTCTTAATCTTATAGATATGCATGCATACGTAGACATGTATTTGTTTTCAAGCACGTGAGGAACAGGATTGCATTTCCATGTTCAATAAGATGTACTACCAGCTGCAAAGCCATCAAATTCCTCTGGCCTTTAGCCAACTTCAGGCAAAAGTTCGTTTGTACCAGCAACTGCAGCAGCCAAGGAAAGAGCTCCCTTAGGGTTTGGCTTGTGTAAATCGGTCTGACCATTAACACAGCACAGCGGAACCTCCTCTCATGGCAGAGGAAGCTCCAAGGTCCTTTGGGATGTGCTCCCATGGTGGTGTGAGGTGTGGGTTGGTGTAACAAAAGAGTCAATTTCCCAGCAGTGTTTTGGAGAAAGCAAAGTTGCTTTTACTCCCTTAAGAAATGTTTCTCATCACTTCAAAAACACTATCTGTGGGAAGGCTGTTCCTCTGACACATGATGCAAGCTCAGCCTGTCCAAACTGGGAGTGTTAGGGATAAATGCTGAGTATGTGTGTGCATGCTTTGTATTTCCAACACTTTCACCATCACCAGAGAAACTTATGTATGAGCTCAATTAAAATTTAAGAGGCTGGATGTTATACACACATGCACACACATCTCCCAGCAAATGAAACGTGTCAGCAACTGCTGTAATCAATAACAATATAATATTCTTTCCTAAATAATGGTACAGCAGCAGAAGTGTGTAAGACAGTAATGAATTATTCAGCAGGTCTGCTTTGCTGCTACATTGCTCTTTCCATGCTTTAAGCTTTTCTACAGCTGAAACACCTGGCACAGCATTCTGACTTCATTTTCTTCTGAATACCTAAATCTATTTCTTCCCCTGTATAAAAATTAAGTTACCTAAGTGCCCGAAGCTTTAAACAGTCTTAAATGGCAAAACTGTATGATGTCTTGAAGTTTTTAAGTAAGTGTCTTATTTCTACTTCATAGCTTCACGTGGAGATTTGCTATGTATGTTAGCAGGCAGCTGCATATTAAATATTTTTGAAAGTAAATGCTTCAGACTATGGAGAATTTAATTCACTAGAGGGTGAATGATAGTCTGGACAAAGTACTCATTAAAAGACACAAGGCAGATCTATTCAAGTGGCTGAAAAATGAAAGCCCAGGTTATGAAATCCTTATTTAAATTGAACAGTATGCTACTCCCATGGAGATACTGCTTGGTATTTCCTCAAATAAGTACATGCAAGACATTTTCATCTAATTCTCTAAAAATGCATATCTATATCTATACCTATATCTATATCATCTATATCTACACCTATATATGTATGTATGAAAAGTATGTCTTTCACCGTCTAATTGAATACAGATTAGTAAATGAACTTTATAACACTGAACAAGTGTTGAAAGTTAAGATATACAACTGTGGTTCACAAAAGGAAGGCAATTTCTGCAAGTCAAACAGGAAAAACAAGTTGAAACTTTTTTTTTACAATTTTAAAGAAAAGTGATTTTGTTTCTGTTGTGTTTATTTGAGCTACTCTGGAAATTATTTAAATCTTTGTCTGGACAGAAACACATTTGTATCTAGAGATATTAATCTAATCTGCCATTCAGCTAGAGACAGCAAGATCCCTCTTAACGTATTTAATGTGCTGTGCGCAGCCCACTTTTAAATGCCACAAGCAATACAAATCCGTCATCTCTCCTTGGGAAGCTGCCTGATTCTGTAATACAGCTTACTGCTAAGTAGTTTCTCTGATACTCAAGCTATATTTCTCCTGGTTGATTCATGTTCTACTTCCCATTACTTCATGTTAACTCCCTCTGCCCCTGCTACCAAATGAAGGAGATGTGAATCCTACCTGTACTAGCTGATAACTAACTGCTGTGAATGGAGCAGCCCCTCACCTGGGAATGCCACCTCTGTGATCTCCCTGCCTTCACGCCATTCCTTGGACACTCACTGCTGTCCACTGCCAGGAGCAGGACCTCTGCTGTGACCTCAAAAAGCCATTTCCCTCTCCTAGGAGACACTGCTGGATCACTACTGAAATAACTCAGCATTCCTGGAGGAATATGTTATTTTTAAATAGGTAGTGCATTAACTCACCAGCTCTTGCATAAGAAAGGTTTCTAACAACAGCTCCAGGCAGAGCCCAGCCCGCCCGGTGCCATGTGCCTCTCAGCAGCTGATCCTCAACCTCCCAGAGCGGCACCGAGCGCTGCTGCTGCTGAGGAGCAGAGACAACGCACGTGAAGGAAGGTCACAAGGTTCCGACCTAGATTTCAGTCAGCAGGAGTCTGCATCAGAAAATAAATTTGGATGTACTTCAGAGCCCTTGACAAAAAGGTTACAGGCCTGAGTGAGGGAGGAAAATAAGGTGCAACCTTGCCTTTGCACCACTATGCGTAGCAGGGGGATGGAAAGTGACTGTGCCTTCGTTTGTCTGCGGTGTTCTCTGTGACTGTGCACTGTGAAAAAAGGATCTCCTGTGTCAAGCAGACTGCCACTTTGAGCAGAGAAAATAGCTACCTGGCTCGTGACTGCTGAAATAGAAAATATTTGTTAAACAAGCCATTAAATTTTAATAGCGAAGTTTTGAAAAGTTGGTTGGGAAATCTATGCAAAAATACTTATGCAAAAACACTTCTGCAAAAACACTTACACACTAATTATACTTTCCTACCAGAATCCTTTCATGTCTCCCTCTGATTCTGGAAGCTGAGACATGACCTGTCTAGTCACTATCATCATTAGAATAGGTTGACAAAGAAGCTATTTTTTTTGGAGTGCTTTTATTAACTTTGGCAAATGGATATTAAATTAACTGCAAGTTTTCACAAATGCAGTTACTCTAGCAACTCCAGAACATGAAGGAGAAACAAAATGCATTAAATATAAATAAGTACATGAAGATCATAACTGTCCGTCCCTGTATCAAAGTGAATGAGCAAATAATATCAGTTCTTCTACACAGAAAATAACTATTTTCCATAAATCTTACATGTCCTTAGGAAAAAATAAAATTCTTTTTTTTCTCTGCTTTACAGAGGAGGATTGTTTACTAAAGGAAACAATGACAAGTTCACATATGAAAATATATTGCAAACTGTTATCTTCATCTCTTCAGTGAAATGATAAATCAGGTTATGTAATCTCAGGTGACAATTCAAATCTGTTGCAACTACCACCCATGTTTATCCAAATACTTCTAATCCTAAATCATCACACCTATTACTGTCTCCTTCAAGTTCTGGTGAAATTTGTATACTAAATAACACTCATAAAAAAAGTTACAACTCGTCAATTGAAAATAATACAATAATGAAATAATCTAATCTTATTTTAAACAGCTTCTTTACAATGGCTGCAGTAGCTCATTGTAAGTATCCTACTTGCACTACAGCATCCTCACAGAGAAGACCTAATTTCTTTTAATTTCTTGTATTATTGAATTTATTAGCAACACCAAACTGAACTAAACTGAAAGCTTCCCTATCTTAAATTTCTAGTGCTGGTTTTTGCTGTTAATCTTTTACAGGAATTTTCATTAATACAGACATAGCTAAAGCAACAGAGGCTAATGTCCAAAATATATCTGAAATACTAAAGAATGTCCAGTACTGCTAAACAACAGAAGACAAACTTCAGATTATCTTCTACTGCATATGGACATTTAGAATTAAATCTACTTCTTATTCCCACCTTGACACAGGCAGACTCTGTTGACAGGACTAGAATTTGCTTAAAAAAACAAAAAGTGTTTGCAGCAGCAAAAGCCCTTGTGAACGCAGACAGATGAGGGAACAGATCATTGGCAATGCATCCTACACTGAAGGAGACCTCGTAATGGGTGTGTAGGCAGAGAGCATGTTGAGATGGGAATGTGTTCGGCAGGAAGCTTTGACAGGAACAGAAAAACCATACCAGAATTTGAAATAATCTTTCTAAAACTGATATACAAACCAGTTGAGAACTTTAAACAGCAAAAAGAACTATGACAAAAAGATGATGTCTGCTCTCTGCTGGATTAACTGCAAGGGTTTCCAGTGTGGTAGCCCTGTACTCCATGCTTCTATTTTTCCTCGGTAGGTATATGTTTTTCATAGCTATAATGCCAAGCAGATGCTTTCCTTCAAAATTAGCCAATTTCATAATATTGTATCTTTGTTTCTGTGTTCTAGGAATTACGTGATATACAACCACAACTTCAGCAGAGTTCAAAGCTTTTCTCTAAGCACACTACTGAAACACCTGCCCTAATGAACACAAATAAAGTGGGGAGCAGTGAGATGGGAAGGGTGGGTGTTTAATGAGTTTATCTGGTAAGCAACTAAATAGGTTTAAGGAAGCACGTGTCCATTTTCTACTATTTGTACACAATTCTTATGTCATCTTTGCCAAGTCACTTAATGCAACATATTTTCCAGCTCAGAGGAAAGGGAAATAACTTCCTATTTCACAGAAGACAGCAATGCTAACTAAATTCATACTATCATGCTGAGGTTGTGCAGTGACAAGGGCAACAACAGCTTCCAACCACACTTCTGATGCCTCCCAAGGTGACAAATCTGTTCCTCTCCACTTGTAGTGGCTCAGCCTCTGGAGAGTCCTTCCTTGAGAGATGGAGCCAGGTGATACAGTCTCTTTCTCACAAAGCAGTAAGTGAACACCTAAGTCCAATGCTTTATAGTACAGTACCTTGTCCTGAGGTTAATTTTAAAAACAGTAAAACAACTAAATAAGAAAATTCTAATTTGTGTGAGAAAATCTTTTTTACTTGAGGCAGGAAAAAATAAAATGTGAACATCTGTGTAAAAATAGGGATTTGTCCTTGAAGAAACTTAGAAATGCATTCTTTGCATGTGTATTAAACTCTTCTTCAGCTGCAAGTACTTATTCATAGACACTCTCAGACTGCTTAGAGCAGTTTGTTTTTAGAAAAAGACAACTTTAGATAATAAATCTGTATATACCAGTTCTACACTGGCAGCACTCATAAAAAAATCCATTTAAAAAATAATTTTCTTTCTCATTATGATTTTTTTTTTCATGGCAAATAAGTAATTTTAATTGGATTTTTCATCTGATATGATATACAAATGTATTTAATGCAATTTGTTTTGCAGCAGTTCACATTACCTACATTAACAAACAGAAAAACAGTTCCTGAAATTTATACCATTAAATGGAGAAGAAACAAGGTCTGTGAACATCTTGGGACACAATTCAGTCCACTTAAAAACATTTCAAAAGCTCTTTGTGGTTCACCTCATAAAGCTTCTGGTCCACAAGGCTCCTGCTTCAGATGTCTCCAAGTGAGATGCATGATGCATGCAGAGAAAGATACATGACTGTATAAAGGGCATTATTTTACAGCACCTGTACAAGAAGATTTTAACATAGTATGGAGCCTTTAGGCAGTGTTGCAGTGAAATCTACATTCACTATCCAACTGTTGGTATTCACCATCCAACTACTGCATAATGTTATGACAAGGTGTTTATCTTATTGGTTGTGGTAGTCCCTGAACCACCTGGAATCTCAAAAGAGCCCAAGAATCCCTGAAAAAATACTCATCTTATTGACTTGGCTTTCCTGATTTGGGAGAGGTGGTTCTTTGGAGGTGCCTCTGTTCATTGACTGCAAAGTGAATCAATGACCACTGTAATATAATTACTGTGGTGGCTCTATAAATTGGAAAAGTTCCAGGCCAGCATCTATCTATTGCATCTCCCAAAGTACACAGAAAAAGTCATCACATAGCTCTCCTTTCTCATATATTCACAGTTGCCCCCTTGTCTCAATAACTGTCACTGTGACACTGTAGCAGTCCTACAAATTTAAAGTCCTACTTATGGAAATGATAATTGATTTGGTCTGATGTTTTCATCACATTCCTTGCCTTATGCTCCTTTTAAAGATTATCTCCTTTATATAATTTACTTTGACATATAATTTTTTTAAATGTTCAAGGAAATGCACTGCTGACCTTCCACAATTCCATCATTTTTCTTTCATATTGCAAGTTTTACCTCTTTCTCTGATAAGCCTGTGACCTCAGCTTTTGTATGCTATTCACTTTCTCTATCTGTGTGAAGCTTGGTGAAATGTCTCTTAGTTACCCTCTTAGAAAGCTAATCCATTATTTTATTTTTTTGTTTTGTTTTCCAATTTTCACTTACAAGTGTTCTCTACCATAAAACAACTCCTGTTTTGTTTTTGATTTTGGTTTTGGTTTGGTTTGGTTTGTCTGTTTGTTTGTTTTGTTTTGGAGGTTTTTATTGGTTGGATTTTAGTTTTTTCTTCTTTTTCTTTTTTGGTTTTATACAGATTTGAATTCTATTTTATATATATAACTGTTGGAGGCATCTTTTTGAACTCTGTACAGAATCCAGCCAATGAATTATTTCAGGTGTTATACAGTGGAAAAAATCCAGGGAATAGAAACACCAACTTGAAAAATTAGCATTCTTTCCTGATTTCCATGTCTTTCTTTGAAAATGGAAAGCATGCTGTTCTTTTTCTAAATTTGCCTAGCTTTCCCACTTTACTACAATTTAGCACTGGAGAGCTTTATGAATTGTTTTTGATAGGTACATAAATTTACTACATTACACATTGAAAAAAAGAAAAAAGATGTCCAGCTTTGTCAAATATAATTGAATAAAAGAATGCTAATTTTGGTACTTGCACTGGTGTCTCAGCAGAATGTTCTTCTTGTTCACTGTTAGAACAATAAATATAGAACAAGGATTTTAATGGTATTCTCTTTTATAGCAATCTGATGGGGTGAAGTAATTGCTTTTGGTGCTCACAATATCTGTAGCTAGATGAATTTACAAGGAAAGCACTTTAGCCTTAGAGCAAAATTATGAATATGTATCAGGCTTCTGCATTACATTTATTGTCTCCAGTACACAAAAATCAACTTTGGCATTACAAGAAGAGAGAATAACCAACAAACCATCTCCTGAAGTAGAAAACTATTATTTAAAGTGACAGTTTCACCCCTCTTTTCCTCTACATAAGGGACAAGGGTCTAAACCAATAATCTATTGTTTTTCACCTCTCTCTGTAACCTGCTTACAAGGAGACTGCCATTAGGCATAGCACTGCTGACACGAACATTTTTATACGATCTTTCTGATGACAGCTATTAATGCACCATCAATAGGACACTTACAATACTAAACATGCATTAAGCAGCTACTACTTTCTAGCTGTCTGGAATTTCTCTAACACAATCAAGGGAACTGGCAGAAATCCTAGTTTGCCATCACATACAAACCAAAAGAATTTCCATTCATCTAAAGCAGCAAGGAATTAGGTTTTCTTGATGCCAGTCAGGAGCAAAAATTCTTTTTAAAAGGAGATTAATCTTCAGATTAATGGTTTAAGATCATACATTCAGAGATAAGATTACTGAAGCCTAAATAACTGGATGAATGTACAGCAAACTGATAACAAACCTTCAAATGAAAAAAAAAACCTAACTGAAAGGACTGAAAACTGCTAACCTAAATACGATGGGCTCTCACTGTGCATATCACTTACTGTCTGACAGAGAAAGTCTTTTGCACATTAGTTACAACCATGACAGAATTTTATTCCCCCAGATACTTCTTAACGTGGAATATATGACTTAGGAATCATTTCAATACATACATAATGTCTCTGCTTAACTTCCAGATGATATCACTTTTTGGCGCTGCTCTAGTATAGTAAAACAGATTCAGAAAGCTGATATAAAATGCTTATAACCAAAGGAAAAGAAACAAAGAACAGGAAGAAGGAGAGACAGATGAAAAGAGTTGCATGTACATTTTGAAAAATCACAATGGCAGCTAATGCAAAACTAAGAAATATACAGAGAACCATGGAATAGACATCCTAAGCCATATCAAAGCTATGTTTTTGTGCAGTGTGCTCAGAAAGAGTACCATATTCAAACTGCATGCCAAAAATACTAAGCATAATGAGGCAGCCAGCTCTTGTCAAAATCTATTCCTAAAAATCCGAGCTTGTCATTTTCTAAAAATCATTATTTTCTGTGTGAGTTCTTCCTTTGTTTTGCTTTGAATTTTCCAAAGTTTAGGCAGAGTTTGTTTCCACATATAAGACTCATCATTTGTGTTCATATCTGGAAGCAGAGCCTAATCAGGAAAATTAAAAGGCATATTTTCACATGTGTCTAAATACCGCTCATAAAATCTTGTCTGTGTTTTATTTTCTTTTGAAAACACAAGAGCTTAGATTGTTGCTGGGAAATTAATCCTTGTTTTCACTCCTTGTTCTGGGCTCTCAAACAGAAACTTAACTTTTGAAAGGTTAATTTTTACTATAATTGCTGTAAAGAGGCTGACCTGATCAAGAGCCTTGTTCCCTAGTCAGACAATGGCTTTATCAGAGAGCTTACTGTCCAGCCATTGAAATGTTCATGTCAATGTCAAGTTGAAATACCATCATCCTCCTGCCAAGTGAACGAAAAAGAGTGTTCAGGCACTTACTGGAGCTAAGTCTTAGTTTTCTCTCTTTTACAAGCTGTTTCTGAGCCAGCTTCACATTTGATACAAGCCAAAATTGTTGGGAAGCAAAACACGTGATTGTTTTGCTGCCATATAAGGAAAAACACTGTGAGCAACCATTTCTAATTCCTGTTGTTAGAAGGAAAAATCTATGGAGAAGGATCTTTTAGCTGTTTCACAGCCACTGTTAGTCACAGAACAGCCTGTATTCTCTTATCTTGTCAGATTTTAAAAAGTCATCTTTGTCACCATCATGCTCCCTCCATTCTGGGCTGCATGGGGACAGAGAGAACCAGAACATTTTAAAAGGCAATCTCTCCTCCTTAGGAAGGGGATACTTTACAGTGCCAATCCAGAACAGTAGGTGCAACATTTCATCCATCATGCTGCAATGGCATATTGCCACTTGGTCCACTGCTTTGGAAACACAGCCATTGATTCAGAACTGACTCTGGAGGGTGAGGCTTCTGGGGAGAGGACTGGAAGATGAGTGTCCTTTGGAGAGTTCTAGAAACCTTAATTAGCTAGGCATGAGATCACTGCAAAGACATCACTTTCAGGTGCTAGTATTGGCAGACACTGCAGCATTTTTGAATTCACTGGAGCCAACCTATGTCATCTTATGAAATCAGTCTAAAGAATGATAAAAATTACCTTCCTCCATACTAAACTGGATCCAGGATAGAGCACACTGTACAGGAAACTATCACTTCGAAAATAAAAATCCATCCAAGATACATTTTCAGGATGATGCCAACTAAGAGATACTACATTATCTGGAGAATGTCTGAGAGAGACAGCAGGAGTTGAACAGCTAATGCTTTTCATCCAAGAGCTCAGGCCACTAAAATCTTCATGCTAAAGACTTACGTGGATGGTGGGCTAGATGCAGGCATGACAGTAGGAATGATGCTATGATAGGTTTTCTTCTATAAGTTGTACAAGAGAAACAGAAAACTGGCTAGAATCTTTTAAACTGATTGACATCAGGAAGTTATAGAGTTCTAGTGAGACTCCTTTTAAAAAATAATATATTCTCCCTGTCATCAAAACAAAAAAATCTGTATTTTAAACTATTTTTAAAGAAAGAAGGGTAGAAAAAAAACCCTAAAACTAAAGAGGACCAAAGTTTCCTTTTTCACAAGCTATCAAGAATCTATTACACCAGTGGTCAGCAATACCTACAGAGAGAGAAAACATTCTGTTATTAGGAATCTTTGGTATTTAACATACAAAGAAAAAAGGGAATAATTTTCAGTCATGTTCATCTCAAAATTACCAAGCATCTGTTTACAAGGACTGTGATGCCCAGGAGCAAAGTAGTCAGAATGGAGAGGCTCACAACTCGTGTTTTGGATGGGTTGCTTAGATCTGTCATCCTTCTCACTGAGGCATCCTTGAAAAGATCAGGAGAAAAGACTGGTGCCATGCTCTGGACAAAACATGAGGCACTGAACACATATATTTTTAACTTATTTGCCATTTAAGTATAAGGAATTTCATCCACCCTTGAAGGAAAGCAACCTTGCAATGCTTAGATGGATATGGATTGAGCTGCAAAACTATTTTTCACATTTACATTTTAAAAATTGAAATGCTTTCTTAAATGAAGGAAGGTTTATTCTTTCAATCTGAACTAGCAATTCAACTCAAGAACTGTTCAACTCTTCAACTATGGTGAAACAGATTAATTTTTTTTTCTTTAGAAAAGGTCCCTTTTGGTAAAAAAAAACAACAAAACAACAAAAAAATCACAAAAACCTCAACAACCAAACAAACACAAGATAAATCTGTGTGGAATAAAAAAGGGCAGAGCAAACAACTTACATGCAATTTGGACAATAAAGACTTGCTCTACTAAACTGAATAAAGCAATCAGTTTTAAGAATGAAAACTTTCTTCCCAATTACATAGATAATTTTCACCCCCAGAGAACTCATTAGTCCCAAACTGTATTGCATTCCTGTCATCAGCAAACACCACTTTTCACTAAAGAGTTTTCAAATGTTAAAAATATACATAAAACTGTATTCTTAGGAAAATGTGTCAGATATTTTTAAGTTGACAATTTATGTTATATTTTCTTTTCACATAGCTAATTTCCATTAATTCTTACAGTGTAGCTACAAAGTTTAATTTTATCAGAAATATATGTACAGATAAAAAAATACATTGTGTACACATTGACACAAATAGCTCTTCCTTGGGCATTAGCATAAATTCTGAGCATCAGAAGTAGTAACAGATGCTCCAGTGGCAAATGACACTGGAAACACCCAGAGTGTGTTGGACTGTGGCTGATACATACCCAGCTCAGACAACCAGATCACTCTTTCATATAAGGCTCTGTGTATGAATGACAGCATAGTTTTGGTGGTCTACTGGCAGCAGAACTCATTCCAATATGATTTAAGAGCAGAATGGCTATTTCATAGCAATCTGACTCTCAAGGGATCTATAGAATGCTGTGTTCATGGGACGGTCTACTGGAAGTAATGAGGAAAGAAGAGAGAGGTTGTGGTCATGACACTGCATGTACTAACTGTGACCTGTGTGTCCTTTAGTTTAAAATTCAGGCTTCAGGTGAACAGTAAATGTCAGATTACTATGTGAATTTTTGATCATCACTTCTTTTCTCCAGGGATCCAACTTCCCCGAGGACCTCATAAAAATATTTGCCCTGTCTCAACCTTTCATTTTGTTCCTCAAAGATCCATTGAAAAGGTATCTGTATCACAGCTGCAGTCCAATGTCAGCCAAAAACAAAGTACAAAAAGTTCTGCTGAGCTGTAACTCACTGCACTAAGCTGAACAAAAGCTTCCTTCCTGAAGAATAGCAAAGGCTCTACTTCTGACAAAAGTTTGCTTTCTTTCCGAGCTCTTTAGGATTCAGCATCATGACTTCAGGGATAGCTGTAGACGTGCAGAGGTTATGTGGAGATTTCTGAGATCTGAGATTCAGTTCCCATTATATTTCATAAATCACTGTGCTACCTGGGTATGATACTTTTATTTCCAGGTATAGAAATGAGCCTGCTGAGATAAACCTTTCAGTCATCTTTGGAACTGGCATGTTGCTGTGGAGTTGTGTTCATCAAGTGCACTGTCACTTTCCTTTGAGATTCATAAATTAATTCCAGGTATTATATAGATCTAATTTTACATATGGTTTTACAATTGCTGTCATATGATATGGCCCCTGCAAACACTGCAGGTCCATTCCTGACAAATGCTGGTGCTGAATTTCTGGTCAAAATCTAGGCAAGTTTTAAAAGTCTTGTAAGCTCCTTCCTTGATTTCTTTGTAGTAAACATAGTTGGAAGAATGTCTTACAGTTTTCAAGACCATTAATTGGAATGGTTAGGAAGAATTATTTTGCTTCAGTTTAAACACTGAGGATATCCCTTAGTGAATGTTGATTCATGCAGATGTACGTCTTCTTTTTCCAGGCCCTTAAGTAATAGAAAGTAAAATAATTTGAAAAACTTGTTCCTTTTAAACTTGTGTCAAGAGGCTAAACTATACTAACTGCAATTTTAATCACAGAATATACTTGCATTTGTCTGACTTTATGAGGTACATGAAGTACAGGGCCTATTTGAAAGAAAAAGGTCATAAAAATGGATCATAATAAATGGAATGTTTTCCAAGTGTATCAAGAAGGTTCTTGTTTTCACAAAATTATTTAAAGGAAACAATATTGTGCATTCATACTAGAAAAGAAATGTGTTAATGCAGAATTGGAATTCTGCTGTAAATATTAATGTGGAACAAATAAAAGATTATTGTTTGAATTAAACAAATCTCTCTTAGCCTCATCTCATAAATAACCACACATTTATTCTATCTAACAACCAATTTTCATTCCCATCATAGCAATTTCAAAGTTAAAAAATGCAGTTCAAAATTTATAGCACAAAGACAGAGTTATTCTTTAAACTCATTAGTGGGGAATCAGACTTAAACCATCTCACATTTATCACAAATTGTATTTTTCCCCACTGAGTTTACAGCATTAGGTCCTTTTATTTTCTTAACTGCACATCGTCTCTTGAGGTGTCCTGCAACTACTTCAACCACATTAAAAAGAAACAAAAAAAATGCTGATGAAAGAATTTATGTATGTAACTGAAGTTCCTCATATATTGCTTCTTTTTCTTTTTCATATCTGAACCACTACCAGGAGAAAACACTATTCATTCTTTATTGTGTGAGAAGGCCAGCAAAGTGTGATTACATCTGGTAGATTGCTAGCAACAACCCAGACACCAAACCTCTGGAGGCAGGATGTGTCCCCAGAGTTTCCAGAGTTCCCAGCTTTCAATAAACATTAAGATATTACATGAGATATTTAAATTTGTGCTCTCTGGGCTTTGTGCTAGAAATGCTGATATAATACCAGATGCATTAAACAATTTGTCATACTTACATAAATGGCTGGGCATTATATTTACCATCCTATTATTGAGTTTTCAGCTTGAAAATTACAGGACTTGTATGCGTACAGTCACACTGTTTTAAAGAAGCAAAATGTTGTTTAAAATACTCTTGGCAAGTTATTGCTACGAAGTAACAAAGATAAAAAGCAACAAATAAATAAAACCCTTTAAACCATAACAAACATGAAAGAAAACAAAATGTTAGAATAAAACAGTCATTTGATGACTGCTTTTAAAGTTCACTGTCTTCATTAAATTCCCTATGAATTTAATGACAATAATTGGCAAAACAACTTCCCTTATTAAGATTTATGGTTTCATTCTACAAATAAGCACAATCTAACCCTGTTGTATCTAATATACATGCAGCAAAGATTGACAAAAGCACAGACAATTGTTTTCTCCATCTCCAAATTATTGAGTTAGCTAAAATGTTCTGTTTGTAGGAAAGTTACAAAGAATTTACAGAAGGGCAATACCTAATTAGTACCTGAAGTTGTACTGGGCTGCTGATTCTAATAACATTTTCTAAGTGTGTTCAAAGGCATTTAGGTAAAATGAAAGCCTTCAGAAATGCATTGAAGCATTTAATGCCTAGATACTGAAGTGATAAACCTGCTGTAAAAGCCTAAAATAGGTTAGACAGATTAGACTGGCAGAGAAAGAAACCACAGGCAAATAAAATACGCAGTCAGGTATGAAAGAGACAAATATGCTTAAAAAAAAATAAATACAGAGAGACAAAAAAGTGATTTGATTTGAAGAAAAGCTTGTGCTTGTTTATGAAAACACTGTTTTTAGTAGCATCGTTTTAAACATCATGCATGCTATAAAGGAAAACATTTCCAGGTAACACAGCTGTACTAGGTAATAGACAGCTTTTTTTAAAAAAAAAACAAAACCAAACAACCTGACCTTTAAAGTTTTTAGTGTAAAAGCAATTAACATTCCCAGGGTGGGGTGGGGGGGGGGGGGGGGGTAATGCCATGATATACCTGCGTTACATTGAAGCAGCTCCTTCTCTGATCAAATATATCAAATCCAAATAATCTGATCCTACAAGAAATATTAGTCTGCCACAGAATTAGTATGTTTAGTTAGTGGAGCAAAATAAGGAATTGTAGGTCATCTGGTACTGTTAAAAATGTCAAATGTCTTGTGACACCCTACTCTCTGTTTCTTTGCAACTATATACAGAGCTCAGGTGTAATATTTCAGTTGTAGACAATGGAGTTTAGTTGAGATGATCCCCACCCTGACCATGGTTCTTGTCCATAAGCTGTACTTTTGTGTGCTACCAAGTAGCACTTCACGTACTTAAATAAATTAGCATATGAGAGAAAATAGTACCAATCTATTCTACATATAATGTTTGGTAATCCAAAGAAACAAAAGGTCACGCTGCAGCTGAGGCATCCGTGAGTCTGCATGCAGGGTTCTCCCTCTTCCTTGCACACCCACGGCAGTAATCAGGGTATAGCTGGGGAGTAAAGTGATTGCTGTGTATTTATGCTGCTGGGGGTCCAGGAGGGATGATAAGAGCCCACTGAAGTCACTGAGGGACTAAGTAAAAGTGAATTATACCTTTCTGTAGACTGACACAGTGTGTGCCACCCAGCCTCCTGGGATGTCCATTCAAAGGTGTGCTACTCCCAAGAAACTGAAACACGTGGTCCAAAGGCTGCATGCTGGCAATTGCTGCAAAATCTGTATCAACCACCAGAAGGGAAGGAAGTGAAGCTACAGAAGAGCTCTTTTCTTTGGTTTTTTGTTTTGTTTTTTTTTTCCTTTTTTAGCATTTCCAGAACAGCTTGAATACTGATAGAGTAACACTTCCAAGGTGATACTGCTGAAGCAGGGTATGACTGCAACCAAGAAGCAAGGAGCCACCACTGCCTATGCTGAGCAGAAATTTCACCAGCTGCCCACTGGGCCACAGACCACTTTACCAGGATCCTCAGGGCCAGCCAGCTGATCAGTTCAGCTTCAGCTTAAAAAAAAACCTGTGGAGCTAGAGAGAGGTGAAGAATCTCTTACTCTGCAAGGCAGAAAGACAGCAAGACAGAGGTTAAGAAAGTTCCCCGTCAGACAAGAAATCCTCCCTTCTAACATTTTTGTCCCTCACTAATAGCAGTTCCTCCTGCATAAACTTCAAGCAGGCTGGGTCATTGTAAACATCCTCCCCTCCCCTCTGCTGCACTGGGCCTCTCGCTTATCCCCCGCCGGCAGCTGTGGCTCGGGAGGCAAACAGTGGTCATGCTGTTCTCTGCACAATGACAGACAAATAAAAGAACAAGCAAGCTTGGGAGATTTAAAATCTAGAGCTGAGGGATTTCTCTGAGTTTCACTGTGTGTCTGTGATCCTCCCCCTAAATGCAAGAGCTGTTTTCTTCAACAAATGAAGCCCGTAATAAACATCTCTCCTCCTGTGTCTCCAGAGCCCTTAGGGAGCTCTACAACAGCAGAGCATAGAAATTTGCAGAAAGGTGTCCTCTGATGGATTTGACTTACACAGTATCAGTTGTTATAAACTGCCAAGAAATGGGAAATGGGATGTCTCAAGACACCCATGGACTCTATCATTAAAAATCATTGTATCAAATCCATATTTGAGCTTTATTTCAAAGAAGTGTTTGATTCCATCAAATTATTTTTGAAGCATAAAAGTTTATTTATAAGGACTTTTTGCCTTTCACACCTTCCTTATACACTCAATTCACAGATTCTCCAGTTAAGGGCACAAAAATAACTTGTGCATTTGTTAGACAATTTAGATTTCAAAATGTATTTTCTCACAGAATACTGACATTGAAATATATTAAGCTGACAACACCATGAATATGTTTCTAAAGTTGAAAAAGGCAAGACCAGGTTGTAACTAGACCTCACATCTGCAGAGTCAGAATAAGTATGATGAAGGACAGATTCAAAGTGTCTTGTCTCAGCAGGTTATTATAATGGTACATATTGTACATGCAGCACCTTAGAAACTCTCATAAATGTACTTACAAGAACTGAGAAGTAAGTGCTTTGTAATCTTTAATCAATTCAACATTCAAAGCCTGTTGAAATTAGAGCAGATCTTCTTTTCAGCAGGTATTACTTAAGGTAAGGTATTTTACATATATTTAAAAATAAACTCCGCAAAATCATTGCTTGACCAATTCTTGTCCTTCCCCCTCATAAGGACATATCTGCCCAGCTATTTTAAGAGTCAGACAAGCCTCCTTTAAAAATAAATACCAGGTTTCTACCTTTACAAAATCAGTCCTCATTTAAAAGTCAGCTGAATTTCTGTTTTATCTTATGCACCATCAACAAAATGATTTATCTAAATCTGAACTACAGAAGTTTTATTGGTAAGATAAATGTAAAAGTCAGAAACATGGATTTTCAGATACTGTATTCACAGAGCTGGCAATTAGAAAAGTCATCTTTGACTTTATACTGGCACTGACGGGAAAGTCATTAAGAAGAATTACATGAATTTACAAGCTTTTCATAGTAATTTTATTCTGATCATATTACCAGCAATTTTAGCTCTCTAAAATATGTGGTATGCAAGTTGGGGTGATGGAAATGAAAACAAGTATCAAGAAGCATGTGAAATATCCCCCAATATAGTAATTGTAACGCTTATTCATTAAGATATTTTAGCTCTTTGTATGCTTATCAGCTCAACACTCCAAAAAGTTAGCGATTCCAGCATAGTTAGTAATAACTATCTGATTGTATTGTGTAACTGGGATTGGACATGGATCCAACACACTCTGGGAGGATTCTGAATGCCATTTGAATCATCTAGAAAGATGCATTACACCACTATGCCAGCTCCCATAGCAATCATACACAAAATCTCTATTATTATCGATGGGAACATGATAGCTGTTGCTTCATCTTGAAAATAAAAACAATGAAAAAGCCGTTTAAAGTCTTCAGTATTTAGCATGCAGAGATAATGGCTACACAACAAAAACTGCAAAATCATTGAGATGAGCTAGAATTTTATGGGAGCAGGCCAAACAAAACTATGTGACACTCTCCTGAAACAAAAAAGGTAGGCAAATTACTTACCTGAGCAGATAAAACGTATGACACACCAAACATATCATATCACTTAAATTATATACATGCACACACCCACACATAAGATTTTAAAAGCATGTTCTATACAAGGTTATTATATATAAGAATATCTAATTTATAAAAAGATAGAAATTTCCTGTGTGTTTATTTACTTTGTCAATTATAGCATAACTGTAAAACCTTGTATATAAATGATTTCTTACAAGAATGCAAAGAATAAAAAGACTTAAAAAAATTTGAAGTGAAAATAAATATAAACACCAAGACTAGGTGATATCCCAGAAACTAAATTTCTTACTGGTTTTTATGCTGTTTATTAAATATTAAAGGAGGAATTAAACAATACAAAACATTAAATAGAAGGAATCCTTTGCTATATATTTCATGCACAACAATTTTAGTGACTCATAAAAGACCCAGAAGCATCTTTGGCAGGATTTAATTTTCAGAATCCTGAAAGAACTCATTGTGCATCCTATGTTTATATTTGTAAAAGGACAAAAAAAGCAAAATTTACCCTAATACAGTTTATTAACTCAGCAGATTTTTCACTTATGGAAGAAGTGAGCCTTATATCTTGCATTATTGCTGATTATATTATTATCATATACTTAATATAACTTGCTTTAGCACTGACAATGTGATTAATATTACAAAAAATCAAGAACTATACTGTTCTGATTGTCCACTAAAGGATAACTTTGAACTGGTGGTAGATTTTTACTTTGTATAATGTTAATGCTTGAGTCAGGCCTTTTGGCATACACGAAGACAAGTAAAGATAAATGTTGGTTTGTCTAATGTCACTAACTTATAAGCAATCATCTTGGCTTTAATCCTTCCCCGAGCCTTTGGAGGATGTGGGAGGTGATGAGAAGCAAGTTCTTTATCCCTTCTCCTCGACCTCAGCCCCCACTCAGCACCTATAAAGCAGCTGAAGACTGAATCGCTGCTGAGGGCTTTTCACAAGCCCAGGATCTTTTCTGTTGATGGCTCCTCCTTCTGCCATTCTCCTGTACCCAGCACACCCCTAAGGACACCAGTGTCACATTTTGAGCTGAAGGGAATTGGTTGAGATTCCTTGGCTTTTTGTGAATAGCATTTCAATTACCACAGCTGTTAAAAAAGAGATGTACTCCATGTAGATTTATTATTAGCACTGAAAATTTGATAAATTATATCAGACTGAGACTAGATTTTGTTTCTGTTGGCATGACCATCACCTTTTTTCTTTTGGTTTTCATTATGCCTTCTACTCCAAATTTTTTTATAAACTTTAGTGTTTCAAGGCCAATCTCTGATCTCCAATTCAATTATAGCACGTTTGACATTCATATGATACAATACAGACTGAGGACAGCTTTTTTTTTCAAAATCTCTACTGGCTGTGTCTTCCTTCAGTTCTGTTTACCATCTAACATACTCAAAATTCTGTCTCTGCTTTCCTGAGTTACTTCTCAACCAGGGATTTGATCTTGAAACACATATACAACTTTCTTTAATTTGCTAAAAGGCGCTGTCTGTAGAATTGGTGTCAATGCTGTAAAATGTTCTGCAAATGTAGAGAGCAAGACACATGGGATCTGGCTGTGACAGTACACTTTTGAAGTTATTGTTGATATAAATATTGTCTGTAATCAAAACACTAAATCAGATAATAAAAAATAATGAGTGGTAATATATTTCATCTCTTCTACTGACAAATAATAATTAAAAGGAGTATTTTTCTTCTGACATATTAGGATATATTCTCCTGAAAATCTGAAATGATGGATAATTTCTCTTTGCTGTGGTTTTTTTTTTTTGTTGTTGTTCTTGTTTTGCTTTGTTTTTTTCAAATAAAGTTTCTTCACTCCTTGCATCTCTTTCTACAATCCTTATCATCCCTCTTTTCATATAATACTCAAAAATATCATTTCAGGATAACCTTTTGCTTGCCCTTTCAGCAGATAGATATCCTCTAAAGAAATCAAACTTATATTTTCCAATTTCCCACTGTGAAATAATCAAGAGTAGAAAATATACAAAGAAATATTGTTATGATTCTTGTTCTTTAGCTCAAACCACCAAATTATCATTTGACCCATTTTAATAATTCAAAACTATTTTTTTTCTTTTAATCTCAAAAATGTCAATTAAGCACTATCAGTTGTAATGATAGCCTACTGCCTTTGATGAAAATGATTCGTTTAGAAAAGCAGACCCATTTTTATGCATTTATTAATGATATCCTTTAAAAATTAATAAACAAAGGAGCAGATTTAATACTTCCAAATGTCAAAAGTGAAAAATGTATCATGGTATCAGTGTTGCCACTGAGAAAATCTGCAAAATATCTGGATTGGGCCCATAAGGTTAAACCAAATGAGTCTGGCCCAGCTTTATTCCTTAATTTAGTGTCTGGAAGATATGGAAGAATGCTGCTTAAAGTACTACCTTTACAAATGGTAAAAGTCAGGGGTTGCTTGGGCCAACTGACCACTGCTGGCACACTGTACTAAATATAGCCTTTTAAAAACCTAGCTGGGAAAAAAATAAAAAGGGATGGAGGGAGCAGAGAAGGTTAAAAGTAGCCAAATTTTTATTTAGAAATAAAAATAATTTAGAGAAAATAAGAAAGTCATCTACATATTTAAAAACTAGGTCATGGAAGGCACAAAGGGAACCATATGCAAATGCTCATTATTGTGTCTCTTCCTATCGCCTCTATCCCATTTGACCTCAAGGCTTTCTTTCCATTTCCACCATCTCTGCAATGGAATCCTTGAACTGAGGTATTTGTCACAGGATTGATTCATGTAATGGCCATTGGTAGATGAACACAGCTTCCTGGCAACTGTAGATTATTAAATAAAATAAATAAATTAAAAAGTATAGGTGAAATTTCTGTTGAGTGTAGTTCAGAACTTTCCTGTCAAAAAAATTTGTAACTTTGAATATAGATTTCCAATGGGGAAATTGGACTAGAGAAGCAAAACTTAAGAAGAGATACGAGCCACAGAAGTTAGACTGATTTTTACTTGCTCTTGAATTAATTTTTAAAAATTTTGGCTTGATTTCCTGAAAATCTTTTAACAGAGCACTTTCTGATAAATGTCATAGAATTGTACTGACACCTGAAATAATTTAAAAAAATGAAGGGAGACTTCTGTATCATAAATGAAACAAAGACAAATGAATAAAGGTGGGATATAAGTAGAACATTTTGAAAGATCCCAACCTAAATGTCACTCAGCAGACCCATCATGGTGGTCTCACATCAAAATAATGCTCTGCTATCAAGATTTCTATCTTTGTTCAGCGATGAAATTTAGAAATAAGGAAGAAGGGGAAAAAAACTAAAAAGAACCAAACCAACATTCCAATGTTAGGCAACATTCTTCAGTCAATCAAGGAGTAAAGTAGACCATCCACATAACATAAGCATCTGTACTTTTCATCTGGCCCATGTGGGACTGGCCAAAAAAAAAAGAGATATCATGGAAAGCATCACAGAATTAATTAAAATAAATTAAATATTGAATGAGTTCAAGCATTCACTTTTGAAGGTGGAAAGAATCACATATGTGCATACAATGACAGGAAAAAAACACTTTAAATCTTCTAAGCATTTGGAGTATTTGATAATTGAAAAAATCTCCAAAGTCTGAAGTGCATGGATGTACTAGACTTTGTGATATAGTGTATCAACCAAGTCTGTCCCCTTGAAATGACAAATAATGCAGAACACTCACAATGTTTTCACTTATCTCTTTCAGTTTACTTGCACCCTGAAAGTCAGGATGTCAAATTAGGAAAACCTTATGCAGAGTGACCTGTGCATCAGATCAGTATATCACTTCTTCCTTCCCACTTGTAAAAAAACTTTTGATAAACAACTTGAATTGATTTTCAGTTAATGCAGATGCAAGCAGATACTATTTTTAGCAAGAACTCCATGTCCTAGACTACCAGACTCTGAGACTGAAGCCAGGCCCAAGCTTTTTCAAAGTGAGTTCTGATAAACCATCGAATTAGTGGAAACTTAGAAATGCTGGTTTTAACACATTTTGATTCTCAACACACTCAAATATAGAAAGGTAGAAGTTTCAGTGTTTGGTTAGCATTTTGAAATCCTGACAGGAAAGAATGTATGGACAGTATCCAGAACCTTATCTAGAAAAGTGCAGACACAGCCCCCCAGCTCTGCTATTCCTCAAATAAAGAGCAGTTCAGGTGGCCCTCCCAGACTGCAGCACTGGCCTTCCTCTGTAATCAAGTACTTGCATAGTCAGGCTAGGGAACACAACTAAGTGACTGCATTCCAAGACTTAATGGGGCATAGACTCCTAAATACTTCTGTGGGCAAGACCTGTAGTGCAGAGTCTGCCTAACCTTAGATATCACTAACTCTGCCCATTGACTTCACAGGCAGCCCTGGGGAGTAGGATGTCTGAAAGCATACTGCTGTTTCAAATCTAAACCAGGTATGTAAAAGTAAATGTCCTGACTTTTGCTTCAGTGGTTCTGATGAGATAAGAGAAAAAGAAAGTAGTCTGGCTCCAGCCTTCATTATGATTTTATGTAAATTACTTTAAGGAGGGATTCTTGCCCTCCAGTGCACAAGGATCCTGAAGTTGATCTACTTTTTAAAGCTAGTTTAGGAAGCTTTCAAAGACTTTGCAAGTAAACTTTATATTTGCTTGGAAATCCACAATGATGGTAGGGCATGTGTGTTCCAGTATCATGGAAAACACCTTTAAATACCTTAGTGTTCTTTTAATCATCTACCTTTCCATTCCTGTATTATAGAAACAGTACATTCTGTCTCACTGTGAAAAAACACTGGAGAATTATTTATACGGGTAAGATTTTTTTTACAGCATTTATAGGCTAATTGTCTATGTAGCTATTATGAAATTTTATCCAAAAGTCTCTAAAAAGAACTACATATTCCCATAGAAATTCCCACAGCCTATAGAAAAAAATCAGAAAATATTGCGGTGATGGATGCTATAGAACAAAAATTTAGGATATATTGGCTTGCACAGTATTTCACAGGCATTTCTATAGAACCCCACTCTTTGACTGATTTTAGAGAATTTCTTCATAAAGGTAAATCCTTGAAAGTTTCTCATCATCATGCCTGAATTACAAATCTCAAATTACAAATATATACATATCTACTGGAAAGCATTCTCCTGAGGCTCAAGTTCTGGCTTCAGGTTTAGTCAGGAAGGGAAAACTTAGAAACCAGAAATTATAGTCATGAATTCTAAAAGGTTACTGTTCTCAGTAAGAAATTTCAGTTATTTACAGCACTAGGCACAAAAAAAGATACCAAATAGCTTCCCCATAGCCAAAATGAGTAATACATCTGGATTTTATATTCATTCATTTTCCAGCAAATGGCTGTACCAAGTTCGAATTTTCAAAATGTCTATCACTTTACATATATAGATTTAATTTAATTTAAAACAAGGATCATTGTATAAATGCATTGCATCTTCAAAGAGAGGCTTCCTCAAAATCATAGCATGAGAGCTTCCTGTGGTTTCCATGGAAATGACCTTTCACTATTTCCATGGTAATGGATCTAGTTTTATATATTTCTCTTTTATGAGACTTTATTATACCAACAAAGCTACCAACCAGAATATAGTCCTTAGCTTATGGATGTGAACTCACTGAGAGAAATTATCTGGCTCCCAAGCCCATGGGCACTCTAAGCTTTTGTATGTCTTTTTAGTACTGTGCAACAGACTTTTGAGAAAGATCACCTATTGCAAATTGTCAGTAGAGAAATGCTGACATATTTTGCTCATTGCTATGTTTCTAAAGGAGTCTCTGGATTCATCTGCTGCACTCTTTTCCAGACTGCTCTGCTGCTCCCAAAGGCAGAGCAGCTGGGAAAAAAATAGAATGGATTGAGAGCTCAGAGTCTTCTATAAATTCCAGGCTGTTGATCATATCCTGCTGTGAAATAAATATTATCTAGGGCATTTATTGAAAATCTATAGGCCTTTGAAATTACATAGACTTGTGGATCTTTCTTTTAGAATTTATACTTGAAATAGTTTTTCTCTTCCCTGTTTCTTTTTTTTTTATTATTATTTTTATTGTTATGGTTATTGTTGATGTCATTGAAAGCTAAAATCTTCTTCACCCTAGAGACAAAATTAATGGAAACAGTGGATTCAAACATACAAAACTGAGAGCAACAGAAAAACCAAGTCCCCAGCATCCTTGACACATAAAGACACACAGTTAGACCCATGGTGTTAAGTGCCTTAAGGTGTTATGGACAGGGAGCTTGGACAGGATAGTACTGCCACTGAGGTTCACAACTAAAAATCCATACCCTTTGGAGTCATGCTCCAGTGAGGTACAGTTTGGAAGAAAATAATAAAAAAAATTCAATAAAGCATCCCTGTCACAAGATCAGGGATATTACAATAAAGTTACCCCCCTTTCACCCAGAAAAAGTAAACAAATTAAATCTGTGAGGAAACCATTAGAGAAGTGTAAATCCCTCACAGAAAAACACATAAACCTGACTGAGTAATTTAGTCTGACTCATGTTTAATTGGTGATGATGCATAAGAAAGGAAGAATTCAAGCCTGTCATTCAGGTTTGAGTTTTCTGGGCTAGCCATTAGAAAAATGCCAATTTTTAGAGCAAGTCAGACATGAGACCGAAATAGGTGGCTGCAAGACAATGTTTGCATGCAGCAAAGGTAAAAGAGCCACTTTCAAGCATGAAATATAATTTTAATGCTTTTTGTTTTAACTAAAAAATAGGTAAAAATAGAGAGCTTGCTCTTAGAAATGTCCTAAGAAGTAACTCCTTCATCTGCTTCAAAGGAGATTATGACCAATATATAAATAACTTGTCATTATGTAATCAACTGGTATAAAAGCACATACATTACTTTACATTACTGTTAAAGAATATCTAAAATGCTAGGATCATCAATTATGCTTTTTGTTAAGGTACTACAATGACTATCAAGGCTTCAGCCTCCTATCACTGAAAATATTCCACTCCATTTAATTCTATTCCTTACACACTTCTAAATGAAGAGCACTGCAAGTTATGACTTTTATTCTATATACTGAACTGTCAGAGAAATATTTGGTCAGGAAATACTTAGACAGAACACTCAAAGAAATATGATGTCTTAAAAAGCTGACCTCATCTAGCTTTAAATCTCTACAGGGTTTGTGTTTACACATGAGCTACTTAACATTTAGGGTTAAATTCATAGGACTGATTTTGGTCACTTACTTCAGGATGAAATGAGATCAATCAATGCCACCAAATTGTTTGTTTCTCTCCACTGACTGTAACGGGTGCCTAGGTGATTAGATCATTCAGTCAAATGAATTTAATCCAAGATAATTGCAGTGAACTGACAATACTAAAGGACAGCATTTATTTTCCCAGAATGATTTCTCTTACACAGCATTTTTGTGTCACTAGTTCTCTAGATAAAATGCTTAAAGGAGTTTCTGAAATTATTTTTCTTAGTGAAGTTCATCATCTGTATTAATAGTTATAGATTTTTAATTTTATCTCTTTTTCCCCTTAAAATTCTTGAAATAGTCCTGTTTAAAGAAGGCTCAAAGCCTTTACTTGAGTGAAATATTTGCTTTTGGCAACCACCTACTTTTGGATATGACAGTGGATTAGTTTTTCTTTTAAATAATGCTGATTTCTCATTTATTTCCACTGTGTGACATTCTTGTCACACTTACAAAGACAGACTACCTAATTTCTTGTCATGGTTTATAGGAAAGATGTTTACAATGGTACTTGTAAAATGATTTGGATCAGGACAGTAATATACTGCTTCCATTTTAAAAGGTGTAACTTTAAGTGATGTCAACATTTGCCTCCAACAAGGTAATACTCTGTCATCCTGAAAAAAAAAAAAACTATATCAGAAAAAGAAATTATCTAAGAAAGAATATTAATTAGAAAGGGGGAAAAAATATCAATAATTTTGCAAGTCTGAAGAGACTGGGCCTGCATAGGAGAAGAAAAAAAGAATACCAAAACAAACCTGTAACTAAAACCCACAAAAAAACCATGTCAAAATACTTTAAAAAATAAAGCATAAAACCATAAAGAAGCCCAGAGACTTAACATTGTTGAAGCTTTATTACTGTACCCCTGTATTATGCAGGTATGTCACCACAGAGACATAAGTGTCCTGTCAGAGACTTCTATAAAAAGAAGCATACCAGTGGCAGAAATAATTGACTTAAAATTATACCTGGAGATAAATACCAAGTGTGCTGGTTGTAAAATGATGTCTCAAAGTTGAAGACAAAGACATTGAAGCATACACAATTGCAGCTCCTTCCTTCACTATCTCCCATGAAGGGCAGAGCAGTGACATTCCTGTCTGCAAAGGAAAAATTGCCTTGGTTCTGCAAGTGGGCCCTGTGGTTACCCTCTCTTACCAAGGACTGCATGGTTTTCAGGCATGAAATAAGGTTTGTTTCTTTGATCTCTGAACAAGCCTATGGAAAGGCCAGCTTGAATAAGCTGGAGAAGGAAAATATTTTCCAAACCACCCATCCTGCTATTGTCAGGCATATTGCTGTGTACTGTCAGAACAAAAAAGTAATGTTTCTGACAGCAAAATGAGTTCTTACATTATTTTGCAATTAACGTATGTTCCGAAAGATAGATTGTGTTTCAAGTATTTAGCATTAAAATTAAAAAATAAAGGCAAAAGGATGGATGATGTGACACTTCTGGAATTGGATTCACTGGTATAATCTTTCTACACTCTATTTTCTGATCCATCTAAATAGTTTTGTAGCTGGTTAAAGCATGCCCTATCCTTCCCAACTGTAGGAACTGTCATAGCCATTTGGATTCAGAAAAGGATTATGTTCTCCATTGCTTTTAATTAACATCTTTCTGGCCATAGTCAACGCAATACTTGAGCAATTTCCGTTTAACATTTCCCATCTATCTGAATCCTAATCCACCAGCTCCTTTTGATGAGACATTGAGTAGTGACCTGAAAACAGTGTTGCAAAGAAGTTTGAGAAAGAACCTGGCAGGGGAGAAAAAATGCAAGGTTAAAAATCTGATAATCACTGGTTACTAATTTAAACTGCTAATGGTCTAATGAAGCTGGAGCTAAGGCTCCTATTGATTAGCTGAGGTTCACAAAACATTCACTCCCAAATATAACTTGCAGTATATAGTTACATTTACAAAGCAAACAAGCTAAAAAAAGAAGAGCAACTCTGCCACACAGTAGTGGCAATGAATGCAATAGCTGTGAAGCACTGTGATGGGATATGACATTAATTTCTCCATACATTTACATTTTAAAGTTTTAATGAAAGCATATTGTCAAGGAATGCCAAGCCCACTATGTATTTTCCCTTTGCAGTGCAGTGACAAGATCCTGCTTCATGTTGCAAACAAGAAAACATTTTGTATTAAATGGGGAGTGAATATGCAAAAATGAAATTGAACAAGCTCCTACAGCAAATATGCTCCCCATCAACAATCTAAGTGAAACCTTTTTCAAAGACAAAATAATTTTACTCCTTTTCTTATTAAGAAGGTTCTTATCAGATGTTTAAATGCTGGCTGTTGGGAAATTTTCTCTGTCTTCAAGAAAGCTGCAAAGATGCTAGAGCACTTCCTGGAACTTCATCAGCAAAGTAATTTCTTCTATTAAGAAAATAAAGTTGAAATTAATTAATGCATATAGAAATAGCTGACTGACTCAGACTGTTAAATGCCTTTTAACATCTAACTTCGTGGATTGATGGTATCATTTGATACACAAAAGCCTGCAAAAACTGTAAAAGTGTAACATTCATAAGATCAAAATAAGATTTAATTTAGAGCTCTTTCTGTAGAGTATTGTTTTTGAGTTTATCTGTGTTCCAATTAAATTGTCCCCTTGGGTCTATAATAAACTGGTTTTCTTTTTTTTTCCTTTGATGATGGCTATCAATTATGAGATTTTAGCTTATTTTGTCCATAATCTGGCTCTTACTAATCTAAAAAAAGGCATGTTGATGTATCGTATTTAATACAACTAGAAACTGGTGCTCATCAGCCTCACACATGGCTCCTAAAAAAACTCAATAAAGAAGTCTGTCCTACTTGGGAAAGTTACCATATCCTAATTCAACAATCTCTTTGTTTTCACCACCTTTTACCAAGTTATTGCAATATTATAAAGCTTTATTAAATTAAACTTAGGATGGGACTTCTGCTAATGGCCACCAGGGTCATCTTTCTGTCTGAGACATCAAATTATTTAAAAATGAACACAGGATCCCTAACCTCAGATAAAGTCAGATTCTGCACAGATCCTTTCAGATCCGCACTGGATGACACAACCCCTAGCACACCAAGGAGCAGTTACAAGAACACTGTACAATACTGAGACTAACAGGGCTCCTCACAGATTTAGGTGCCACCTAATATGAGCCTGGGTTACCCAATCAGGCTCCAGACTAAGCTAATGGCTTATCTTTGGCAGTAGTATTGCAATAAAAAGATTCATAATTCATAATGGGAAAGGTGACGATGTGAACCTCAGCGAAAAGACACAAAACCGTACATAAAGAGACAATTATGGGTCCCAAGTACAGCAAGCCAAGCAGGTGATGACTATCATCAACCTGTCAACGGGCAATGTGCCAACTTGCAATCCTGATGACAGTGAGTGTTTCGTTTATTCTGTTGTGAAGTAATGTTGGTGTGCTATTTGTGGTGTCTGGCTATATTTTCAAGAAAAGTGCAGGATCCTACCTCCTCTTGGTCATCAGTGTTTCCTCACATGCGAATACTTGAACATCCGCTCCCATTTCCAGAATTAAAAGTGAAAATGGTTCTCATTTGGAGTATCAGTGCTTCACCATAACTGAGTGTTGAGTTAGCCCCATAGCAGATCTTTAATGAGATAAATGTTATTACAGACTGTTAAAAAATAGTTGAGTATGGCAAAACTCTCTCTGCAGAGATCTGAGAGCTCTCTTTAGAGCCTGAATTTCAGATTCTTTTCGAAGACAATTCAAAACTGTTCTTCCATCTTTAAAGGAGTCGCTCAGAAAGAAAGATCTGATTTTCTGTACGAATAGCACCATTAAAGTTAACACATTTTGTAACTGAAGTATTCAGCTGAGTATTATCTGCCATTAAGATAATTAGGTCTAATTTTGCCTTGGACCTTAGTTGAAGCTTTGCAGTGGGAAATAATTTCTAGAAGTTTTACCTATTTAAACAGACAAGTTAAATAGGGGGTTTTGAAAGACATACATTTCTAGCTCATTCTCAAATCAGATTTACTTGACATCAGAATTTTTAATGTGCAAAACTCTAGCTAACCATAGTTAAGGAGCTGTATTGGGATTTCTGAATGGAAACTATCAAGCTATATGTCTTCAGATATGCAGATATCCAGTGCCAGTAAAAGCATCTTGAAAAATTATTATCTCATGATAATACTGGTATGCCATATGCAGTTGTCAAACATGTGAAAAAATGACCTAAAACTGTGCCACTAACAATTTTTACAGTGACAATGTTAAATGTTTTTAAAGATTTCATCTATAAAATTAGAAGCCTAATCCTCTTTCGGTTTAGTAAACAGCTAAACAGTAGGCCATTTCATGGGGAATAAGATTGTTTTGTTCTCAAAAGAAAAATTATACCATTCTCTTGGCTAACCTTTTCAGTCACTGCTAAACATATAGTTAAATAGAAACTTGTGTATCCAAGCAAAACAACTGTCACTGTTTTTTCCAGATGAATAAGGTCAGACATGAAAAAATAATTGTTATTCCAAGCTTTACAGAGCTCAATTACCTCTTTACTCATGCAAATTCCCCATTGATGCCACCAATATTTTTACCTCAATTACTACTGAATAATCCAATAACAACATTAAAAACAGAAGACAGAATTTCAGAATACAACTGAAAGCCTGAAATAGATTTGACTGTACACTGTATCACTGCATCTTTCTCCAGCATTGTCATATTTATTTTTGTTTTCATTGGGAGTTATAAAACAGATTCTAATAATAATCTAAAATAAGCATGTTTTTCCTCATGTTTTCCCCAGAATTTAATAAAATTTATTCTGCATTGTCTCCTGGACTGAGCTGATATACAAAATGAGATATATTTTATCTCACCCCTGAAGTCCAATACATTTTTGAACCCACACTGAAACTCCAGCAGAAATTACAGAAATGCCAGGAGACAATGTTTTCTATGGAGTAGCCTAATTTACTCTGAAATAAATGGAATCACAGTGATTTAAATCATGATGATGTTAAACACAGATTTACACATATTTGAGGAATGTGGAACTTAATCAATATATCAGCTTAGAAGGATTTGAACAAGAAAATTCAACACAAAGCCTCAACATTGTACAAAAAAACTTCTGAAACTTTATTGTGAATTTTAAAGTACATTTAGAAAGGATCTTATCCTTAATATCATTAATTAAAAATAAATTTAAAGAAATCCACATACTAGTAGTTTGAGCAAAGTTCAGTACAGACTTTTTGAAGTCACAATATATACATTGCATGAGAGTGCAATAAGCTTCCAATTACATTAGTTATATATTTCTAAAATAAAGAGCTTTGATTTGACATGTTTGAGAGGCATACTGTTTACAATGAAAACATTTTACAAAATATAGCAAAGGAAAAATGGAATTTAATACATTTTGAATGTACAACTACTTTTTCCTTTTTTTTAGGTAATTCTTTACTCAAAGTGTACAAAAGTCCATTTTTAAAGGACACATGTTCATTTGCACTGTCCAATACGGAGTAAAAATTATAGTTTTAAAGTTTCATTACTGTACACATTGGTGAATTCTTACTCAACTCTATAGCCACTACAATGAAGAAAATATTACAGAATCATTGACAGCACCTTCTTCCCTCCTAAACTATGCATAGATAAATACATAGCAATGGTGCCTATTACTACAATAAAAGTGAAACATTTCACCTGAATTTTGTAACTAGTCTTTGCATAAATATAATGCATTGTATATATATATATATATTTATATATATGTTAGTTTATTTAACAATCAACTGATTGCTTATTTTAACACTCAGTAACATACAGAAGTGCATACACTGCTATCCTTAAATATTTTCCACTCTGTAGTGGCTCATAAGATTAAAAAAATCAACACTCTAAATTTATAACTCTCAACCGGGGGAAAGAACATCCCTCAGATGGACTGATACTACTTATATAAGTTAAACCGTATTATGATTCCATAGTGTCCACCTCCAAAATACATAACAGGAGTAATATAGTATATTGTGGCTACTAACTACTGCATAATCATTATATAGGAAATCATCACATCAAGTGGTTTACATTTATGATTACTCATTACATTATATCACACACAGAGCAAAACTTTCCCAACAGATGGATCTCTTTTCTACAGTTTTTCATGTTTTAGAGAAAAATCATCACACAGTGACAATGTTGTATCTGGAGAAGAATGCAAAATGTGTTTCCTTTTTCAGGATAAAAGAGTAAGCAGTAAACTATTCATTATTTTACAATCAGGATGTAAAATTAAATCTTTAAAGAGAAAGTCAAGTTTTCAGCACTGCAATTAAAGAAATGATGACTGGGGGTGTGGGACTGTCATTCAAAACTGTGAAAAGTATAGCAGAAAATTAGTTAGCCAATAATGAATTAAAAGTTGCACTTTCCTTTCAAGCAGTAATGTCTGCACAGTAGGGCACATTAGGGTTATGGGATTTGCGTCCAACCACTCTGCAGTGTGTTATCTGAACAGCTCAAAGTATTTGCAAAGGACAAGACAGCTTTGCATTCATTACTGCTGAATAAAAGGAATATGCTGAAATATGTAATGACCGATGGTGGATTTTTAACCACCACCAAGGATGTCTGGGACATTAAGATCTGCTTCCTTTTCAGGGTGGACAAAAGGCCATCCCACATGGATTTGCAAAAATCCACGCTACACGGATTTGCTTACATACTTTCTCTTTTAACCAAAGTTAAAATTAAGTATCTTGCACCAAAGAGCTGCACTGCCTTTTCAATATAGCTGTCTCTTCTATGGAGAAAAAGTACTCTCTGTCTGCAAAACACTACCTGTAGCAATGACCACTTGGAGGGCAGACATTGTAGTTCAGATGCAAACCACTTTGGGCTACTCACCCTGGAGCCCCTCTTTGCTTTTTCCTGCTAAATGTAGTAGACTAGGCTTTCAGCTGTCATCCCTGTTAACAGCAGGAAGAAATACCAATAATTTTGCAGACTCACATGATGTTTTTCACTTTTTCTATCCACTAAGCTACCAGAAACTTCACGGTGACAGTCTATAAAAATATGCACCACGATTTTGCCTACTCTCCATGCAAGAAGAGCCCACTGATTTCAGTCATGCTACACTCGCCTGTCCACCACACACAGCAGCAAACAGGTGAGATTGAACTGCCTTGGGAACCTGAAGGGAAGGGAAACAAGAAATCCCTGGCATGGCTCCTGGAGACAAGACAGGTTTAATGGCATGCTGACAGCCTGTACTTTAAGACTTCTTCTTTAAAAAAACAAACTAATAAAAAAACAAAACCAAACAAAAACCAAAAACCAGAAGCTTTACCAGTCAGAAACCTGCACAGAATTACTGTATTCAAGTGTCACTTTAGGTTAAAAAGAAATCTTTTAGCTTATATTATGTAGCATATTTTTTTTCTCTATTTCTCTTTTAAAGACATAAAATAGCCCACCCCTTCCTTTGATAACTTCAAAGAGAATAACTGAAGCCTTCCAGGATCCTTGACAGCTTAAGTATACAGTAGGAATAGTTGACAATTACATTAGCTTTTCCCAGTGTGCAGAAAGGATGGCTAATGGAATTAATGAATCGTTTGCTGTTCCACTAGTCAAAAGTCTAAATAACAACATGACCTTCAGTCAATGCTGCTGAAGAAACATTTCCTAAACAATTCACAATCTGAGATGACCTCAGATTGCAACTGTGTGTATGTGATTTCTCTTCTTTAATTTACTCTTTCTTGTGTAGACCTACATAAAGTTTAACCATTTGCACCAGTTGCTATTTTCCCTATTGACTGTTTATACCAAAGAGGGAGGAAAAGAAAAGTACCATGACCTAAAGACTAGGTCAGCTACAATGAACACATCAAGCTAAAATTTCCATGAAGTAAAAAAAATGCTCCCAATTTTATATATATATATATATATATATATATATATAAAGAGAGAGAGAGAGTGGTAATAAACAATGTTTATTGTATGTTAAGTTCCTTTTCAAAGAAAAGTAGAGTTTTAAAAATAGAGATGAATAATTCTCTTCTTGCTTCTCCTTTTTTCTATTTCACGTAAAATCCACTGCCACCAGTGGTGGAATTTTTGGTTAAAACCAGTGTGAAAAGAAGTCAGGCATCTATTAACAAACTGCTATGTTTCAAAGTGCTCATGTTCCATAGTGCTAAACAGTTCATTAAAAAACTTTAATATCCCATAAGTACTCAGGGATAGGATTGCTATTGTTATTTTGAAATAGTATTAAACAGAGGCATAGCTGTAGTTAGTTAACATCAGGTCAGCCCATGAATGCAGACTGCAAAACAGTTTTTATATGTTTTGGGTTGTTGGGGTTTTTTTTTTTAAGTACTAAAGCTGAAAACACTCTTCCTAAACAAGAACTGTATTCCTTAATTTTCCTTGAAGAGAAGGGTTGGACTAACCCTACATTTTTAATCTTTTTTAGGATTTAGTTTAGCAGGATAAGGGGTTATAGTGAACTAAAAAAAAAAAATGATTTAGTGCAGTGCCTACAATCCACTGATGCTTAATATAGTTGATCATCAAAATACTTAAAATGATAGTATTAAGTGATTTATGCAGTTGATGACATGAATGTTTATGACAGCCTTAGCATTATAGTTGTATCTGCTTGACTTTCACCCACTCTATTTGAAGACATGCATGTGTAAAGATCAGTAGCAATTGCCAATTTGCCTGATGTACTACATCAGGATACAAAAACTGCTACAGATTTTCCCCCTCAGGTGCAATTTTGTCATACTCCATTAATCCTTTCAATCCTCCTCCAATCCTGTGGACTTGTTATTTAGTAATCCCTGATTGTTGTGGTAAAGGAACATTAGAAAGTCTCTGCTGTCCACAAGGCAGAAAATTACAATGGTTGTGTATTAAATTTGGCTCTCACAGTGCCCCCTTGGATCAAGCCTGCTTGTCACAAACAAAACCAGTAGCCATAACGTCAGGACAAATTATCACCGATATCCAAAATGTCAATTTTAAACTAATTTTGTGCCTCACAATGTCACCTCTTCAGTACCCAGACAAAGGCTGTATTTTTAAGGAGGGAGAGAAAAATCTTAAATCAACACATCACATAGGGTAGCTTCATTCACTTATGCACATCAGGTTTTCAGTTTTCAACTCCCAACCGGGAACTCTCCCACATGATTGCAACCCATTGTGCAACTGAACAACTTGGCTTTCTTCCACTTGAGTCAGTTAAAGAGAGATTACTGGGAGCATTCCTTTCCAGGACTGCTCTCATTAAATACAAGATTCTCTGTAAACACCAGCGTTTTTCTTTTATTTCAACATTTTCACACTGCAAAGTAATCTCTCTATCTGGATATTCTCTCTTTCTCTCTCTCATATGCATATGGACACAACTGCAGGATTTCTATATCTGATCATGTATATCCCTATCTTATTTCTCCCATATAGAAGTCAAATTCATCTACTTTTAGGAAAACAAACAAACTTAAAACCCCCAGCCTTTCATCAGCTTGATTAATTTAAAGCTGTAAACCTTGGTTTAATTGTACTGACATGAAAAAGTAACAGCTACAAGCTCCCAGTCAGGATTTGTGATTGATTGTCTAGTGAAGCCTTTAAACAAAAGCTTGTTTGCTCATTAGTTGCTCTAAGGTCTTTAGTGACATATACAATCACAATCTTTAATTAAGAAAAAAATTGACTAAATATTTATATATTTTAATTCTGAAAAAGAGGAAATAAATAAGCAAATAAATAAAAAAACCCCAAACACAAAGAACCAAAGCTTCACAATCAACCACAAAATAGAGGAAATTTTAAAATAAAGCTCTTCTTAGGTAACTCAGATGTTTATTGTTGTAACATTTTATTTCTCCGACTAGTCTTTTGGAAGCATTGTACTGCCACTACTATCTTATCCTTCAGAAATCCAGCAAGATCCTACCCTTTCTACTGAAGCAGTAGCCTTGAGTGATCTACCTGCTTGCCACCCATCATTTCTGTATCTCAGCATACTGTTGCATAAATAACTTACTCACCCATGGGTACAGTGTATCCTGCCTCCAGACCACCGAGCTAGTTTTCTTTGTTTTGATGTACGCAGAGTATAAAGTGTGGGAAGTTTTGTGCAGAAGGATCATATTTAAGCTTGATGAGACTACTAAAGCCTAACCCAAACAACACGCTGAAAGAAAAAACAAAATAATTTTCCACTGCTAGTTTTAAAAATAGTTGAGACTTTGCTGTTGAATTTCAACATTTATAGTACAATCAGAAGTCATTTACAGTGATACTAGCTTTGTCTCCTTGCAATACTGTTGAAAACAGCAGGATATTCTTATGGTAAAACACCAAGGCTCAACAAATTTTGTTTAAGAAATCTTAATACATGCTGAGCAATGATACACATTTGGTATCTGACAGAGAAATGTAACTGAAACAGAAGGTTTAGGTGTCTAATTCTGACCCTCACAACTCTTCAAAGGTTATATTAGTAGTAGCAGATATTATGGACTGCAAAACCCATCACACCAGTCTGCACTGGTGATACATTAGCCCAAAGTACACCAACACATGGACTTTGCCTACAGAGGTGCTCAGGACAGGCCTTCTCATAGCTGAGGCAGCACCCAACCATGCCACAACCAACTGTACAAGCCAAACTGGTGGCAAGGAGTTTATCTTCTAGCACAGTGCAACAGTTCTACACAATGGAAATTGCTCCTGACAGCTCACTGTCAGTATCAGCATGATGCTTCCCTGACTGAAACCTTGAAAATATCTGCCCAGATCCCACAGAACCAAAGGTTCATGTAGTTGCAATGCTAAGGACTTCCACATCAAGAAACAAATAGTAAAACCCGAATGGAATTGGACATATCTGAGTGGTAGTGCCTTGTGATCTCTTCCAGTTAGAAACACTCTCCTTTCATATTGTTGATGCCTTAGTGATGTCCCAATGTAGTTTTGTTCTCATCCTGACTGTAAGCAACAGGGATTCAGCCAGGAAACTGCTTGCTATGGAGGAACCTGGGAGTTACAAATTGGTCATCTTGTCTGCCTTCTATGATCCTTATGTTTAAAGGCATTGCTACAGAATATATTCACCTTTGATATATATATGCCATAGGTCTCTGTGGGAGAAGCTGCACATTGATTTGGACTGCAATTGCATTGGATTTAAGATGGTTCATTGTAACATTTGGCATCTGTAAAATAAATCTTCAAATGGCATGAAATAAGGTTTCAGCTGGTTTTCATAATCATAGAGATTTTCCAGTACTGTATGAGGACTTGGTTAACTTCTTAACTGGACAGCGTGAAGTACTTTTGGGTTATTCACAATAGAAGTCACCCTGGTCTTCATGAAACTGTTGAAAATTACTTTTAATTTCCTTCTGATGACTCTTTAGCTATTAATTACATACCAGTGCATGTTCTTTAGAAAACATGAATGATGTACCTTTGGCCACCATAATGTCTTCTCTCTGAAGCAGAATCCTCAGTATTTCAGTAGGTATATGTAGTCCTGTACCATCAAGCACATGTATGTATCTATTCTCATATCTATACATGCATGTGCATAGTCACAAGGCAACATGATAACTGGCTTAATTTTCTCCTTCCTTAAATTATTTAGGCCCAACTAAACTAATGTACCAAAATAACTTGAATACCTACACCACCCAAGCAACCAAAATTAACAGAGCTAACCAGTCAAAATTAATAGTACTAAAATAAGCAGCTAGATGATATTATTCACTATTACACAGTAAAAGAATCATGACTTTGAGATGGTGGCATAGTATGAAACTTCATTGAAGAGGCTAGTTCATGGAGTTTCTCCTTGCACAAACCAGCATCTACCTCTTATAGTTTTAAGACAGCATGGCTGATGTCTTGCTGTTTTTGTTTTGGTGTGGGATTGGGTTTTTTTTCAGATTAATGACTGTCATCACTAATGTTTCCATTTAAAATATTCTAACCTCCAGATTAAATCACCTTTCAAATGAAATAGCAGACAACACTCTCAGGATTCAGTTCTGTGATCCTTATGAGCACAACTGAGGCAAAAATGTAGGCTTTTCAAAAGCACTTTGTATGAAATGCAGAATTCCCAAAGATTTCAATGCAGATCTTTTGCTAACCCTAAACTGTTCTGATAAAAATTTTATTCCCCATGACCTTATGATTCAGTTATGTTGTGCACAATGCCAGTACATCTACTTTTAGATCAAATGTTACACATAGTCAAGTTTTCCAAATACTAGCACAAGCAGGTAAGGCTATCACTGTTACCTTAGAAAGTGAAAGCGTACTTGTAAAATAATGATGATCATCTTCAAACAAATAAAGGGAAAGTCAAATCAGAAGCAGTTTAATATCCACCTTCAACAAGAGAAAGATGTTAATTTCCAGCTGTTTCCTTTTTTAATTGATGATTTTTTCTGTGGTGTGTGAAAGCCAGCCAATTTTCTTCAGAAAAGTGCTGCTATTCGTTTAATTCAGTAAGAACTACATGCTTATTATTGGTCTACTGCACCATGGGGATGGGATAAAATATGAAAGCAAGGATTTCTATATTCTAGCTTGGAAAATTAACTGTTAAGCTCAGTGGGGGCAGAAACAAAGGTAGCATTTAGATATAACTAATTTAGTATCTAACCAAAGCAGAGCCCTCTTGGAGAAGAGAGAGACCAAAGGGAACGCAAAATTGTACATGAATTATTTCTGAGTCAATTCCTATAAAAGCAGAAGAACTTTCTTTTATGCTCAAATGGATTACACACTTCCTTTTATAATATGAACATTGCTCACATTTTTTAAAGATAATTTAATGAACAACAACTGCTAAGAAAGAAAGAATACTCTTTCTTCTGTTTCCAATAAAATAAATTTCAAGAGCCATCAGGAGACAAGGCCAGGACTGTTTTTTAAAACACAGATTGTGGGACAGATCCTCAGCTGATATGAAATAGCTCTGTTAAGTTTATTGTTCAATTAGAATGCAATGTAACTATGATTACAGATTGCTTACATTACCATATGCTAATAGAATGGCAAACACAACTTGCAAATTTTGTTCTTTGCTTTGTTTTGGCTCCTTTTAATTGCTTGGATTTTCCTTAATTCTAAAGAGTGTATTTTGAGGAGCTAAATTCTTACTTTTGCTGTCAGACCAGGCTAATCATTCCTTACTTAGCTACATTTCTAAAGACCTAAATTTTGCTGGAAAAGGGGCTTAGAATTAATTAATCCATAAATTAATCCATAAACATTTGATTTCAAATCAGATTGCCAGCAGACATAACCTCTTTGCATTGCTACAACAGAGACTTGATTTGATTAATCAAATAGCTCTGATTCACTCAATTGTCTACAGAACAGTTGTCCCTGACTATGCAAATAGCTGCTGATGTGGTACTGGCATCCCAGATTTCCAAAACTGCTATGTTTTCCTCCATAAAGACATCAAAATTTTATATCTAATTCAATTTTACTCTTCTATATAAGCGCTACTACATAGGATGTACGCAGTTTTTAATCCATGTTCTACCATTAGCTTTGAAAATAAGTCACCTACAAGTTTTTCTTTCTCTGTAGCTCAGTTAACCCTTTACTGAAAGAGCAATAATGATATTTCTGTATTATAAAACACTTAAAATTATATAAACAATCATATATATATATATATATATATACACATACATCTATGTGTACCACTATAATTATTTTTTTAAATTTTTATTTTTCAGGAGCTATGCAGCATTATATCTCACATAAGTATTTTTGCCCATTCTGTTTGAAAGAGCTGTCATTTATACAGAATTAAATGCATTGGTTTAGGGAACAGGAAATCTTTATATTTTAAAATTCCAAAACCAAACATGTTATTAGGTCTATATATTTAATTCTAACTGCTGACAAAACAGCACAAGCCACTAACATGCAACAGATGTATGATTCACTCTCTAACAGATAATGGCTACTCCAGGGGAGTATTTGCTGATTCTCCTGTGAAATAACACAAAGGTGAAAAAAAGTAGGCTCACATCCAGGTAAGAGAGAAGAGTAAGAATACTTTTGCTACCTTTGGTTAGGTAAAAAGAAAAGCCAAAGTGCCTTAAAGAAGCAGAAAAGCTAAGCCTGTAGCATCATCAGAAAAATATGCAACGGATCACAAAACTTCAATCAATAGATTTCTAAAAAGTGACAGTTCCCAAGCTGCAGAAGAAAAACTTCATGGACTTCAAAGTTCAAGAAGAATCATGAACAGAAGCCTTTAGGGGAAGCAATAAAAACTGTGAAGGAAGCAAGTACCTTTTTTTTTCCAGTGGTTTATTGCAGTTCCCAAGTGAGGGCTGATGCCATCAACCGGTTCAACCTGCTGGTTGACCCTGAGGAGCTTTATGTAACTACCCACCAATAAAGACCCATCTGAACCTACCAAGACTTTTGCTTTTCAGGAAAACATATGTTTAATTAAAATGGTCAGTTCTTCAGTATTGTGTCAAATAAATACATTAGCTCAGAAGAAGCAAGAAATCTCAGCCATCCTATGCTGACTCTGCCAAAGTGCAGATTGGTTAGATTACGTTATTTCTCATCTTCTGTTTGAAACAATCTGTTTCTTCTTATGATTCAGAGAACTGAAGGGTGGACCTTCTGGTATGATTTTAGTCTAAACCCATCATATTGTTTTGGTAAGCTTCTTAACAAGTACTTCTGTATATTAAACTGAGTATTGTCAGTACTTCTGCAAGATAAATTAGCTCACAAGCATTCAGTGTACATGTGGAATCCTCTCATTCAACTAGTGATAAAATGATAAACTAGATCACTAGATTAATGACAATGCATGTATGTTTCATAACTTATATGTATTAAAATAAAAAATAAGTATGTTAGTACTTGCATCAGTTACTTGTTTATGATGTGTGCTAGATTTTTCTTGCTGAAGTTTTATGTATTTACTGCATTTTGAATCACGGTGTGTGTATTCAATGGTAATTGCTTAAAGAATTATAGAACAGTTGGTAATTTCTATTCAGATTTTTGGCAGAGCTTGAAGTCTCAGTACAAGTGGAAAAAAATCATAATTTGTTTTAGAAATAAAAAGTGCTACTCTTTTCATTATTACACTGGTAGAAATATGAGCAATTTTCAGAGAAAAGGAAGCAAAATGAGAGAAAAAAACTTTTGAGAAAGAGATTCAAGACCCTCTCCATAATGCTAGAAGTAGCAAGCCTCCGTACATTTGAAATCCTAGTTCAAAACTGGGATGTGGTCAAAACTGAAACTTCTTTTAGAATTTCAGCTACTCTCAACTGGACTTTTTCCCAGCATGCAGATTAGAATAATACCCTGTCTGTGTTAAAAGAAAGGTCCACAACTCCAAACAGCAGGAGTGCTGAAGTCAAAACAGAACTGCTTGACAGAACTGAAGAAGGAAGTCTGAATGTTGCTCTTACTTTTGTTTTAATTAACAGGAAAGATGTGTCCCATCATACACTTGTGTTCATTCCAAGCATCTATCACCTGATTTTGTGTATGATGTTATATTGCTTGAGGATGATTCTCACAGCCTGAGCTTAAAAGAAGTTGCTTCAACTCAATTGAAATGCAAAGACAAAATACTGCATTCCTTTCCCAGCTGAGCTTTTATTTAATGTGCCAGATTAAGAAGCTTGCTCTACTTTACTGGATCAGAGTCAACACAGTTTGTCCAAGAACCTCAGAGATAAGGGGGAAACAGATCTTAATTGGGCAAAATTCTCAATAAAATATATGGGCACCTGGCCCAAGTATGTTCTGTTGAATTTAAAATTGGTACATTTGCCTCAGCTGAGTCTGAAAAGTGGACTGCTGCTTTTATATGTACATTTTGGGACAGCTAACTCAATACAGAAGAGAATAAAAACAAACTTCTCCCTTCCTGATGTCGGTTTTTATCAAGCTTTAATCAACTAGGAATCCCCTGAAGAAAATTCACACAGCAAGTTGGAACAGCATAATCTGAAGTTCCAGTGGGTTTGGATTAAGTATAAGGCATTTTACCATTGTGTTAAACTACTTAAAAATATCACAGACCCATGGACTAGAAATGTGATTATTTTGTCCCCCAAGATTAGAAAATAACATCCATTTTATAACTGTACACGTTTCTGTTAAGGCTACAGACTATCCTATCAATAACACTCAGAAGTATTTCATTTCTTAATACAGTGGATGCAGTCTGATTTGCATATTCAACTGTTTTCATCAGTATTCACCTCAGTCTTTTTCTGTTAATTTCATGCTGTCCTGCTGCTCTTAAGATGCTAAAGTATCACATATACTAGAACTACTAAAACCTGAAACTCAATTTACATAGCTTGGAAATTTTTCCCAGAAATGCTTTTCTTTAGACAATACTAAAAACAGTTGTCCATATGCATAAGTAGCTCAAAAGGGGACCATGACAGGGTCTATGTAGTATCAGAGATTATTTCAATGTGCTTGAAACTACTCCCTGCATATCACCCTGCAAACAAAGTAACTCAGATATTACTCAAGAAGCTGCAAGAGAAGGACAGGTGCCAAAGGAAAGAAAAAAGTGTTGGAGATCTTTGAGCCTGTTTGTGGAAGGAAGAAAGAGGGATTACCACACAAAGATGAGGGGACAGATTCAACTCTTGTTTATAAGCAAAACCATCAGGGAAACAGTTGTGATTTCACAACTACAAAATTAATGACTATGAAATAAGAATTGGGTTCAGATAGCCTTTGGTTAGAGTAAGCAGAGTTACATGTAGGCCTAGTCTAAAAAAAAAAAAATAAAAAAAATCTTGGGAGTAAATGATATTAGCATATTTTTGGCCTTTGCCCATGACTATAAAACAGCATTAATATAAATGTGACTCAGACTTGAGATCCTGGTCAGTATTGCAGCCAAGAGCCTAAGTATATGAAATTTCCTTGGCTCTGCTAAAACACTAGTGCTAAATTCTGGGAAATGACAACACTGATTCATCTCAAAACAGTCTATATATAACAGCAAGACTAGGCACAGAGAAAATTATGCACTATCTTGCCCCAAGGTTAGCAACATATTCCTAGTAGAAGGGAGAATGTTATTTTCATTCCCTGCAATCATGTGATAAATAGCTGTAGGGCAGATTCAGCAAGATCTTGAAGGTTATGATTTTACAATATAATGAATGTATGTCTAGCTCTCTGCCACCTGAAAAAGCGGCAAAACAAAGCAGGACTTGTCAGTATTTTGCTTATGGCAGAAATCAGACATTGTCCAGAGCCCTTTATGAGACACACTGCTACTTCTTAACTAGTTTGATTATAACATTGACTCCAATACTTCAACAGCTCAGCTTTCCAGCATATGGCATAATTGGAAGCAGCAGCCAGCAGGTGTCACATGTGAATGGAAAATGTCTCACACTGAGAAACTACTGACTGTATCAAATATGTGGTCTTGTAGGTAGGTTGATGGGGGAAAATAATCCTAATGAAAGTATATTGAAAATGAGAGAATGGGTGGAACATCTGCGCAGTGTATGAGACAAGCAAATTACCAAGAAAATTCAGAAGTAGAAAATATAAAAAAAAAATCATTGAAATTAGTTCAAAAAGAAAGAGATAAGACAACACAAAGGAACATTTTAAGAGCTATAAATCCAAACATATGGACAGTTTTGGGAGAAACTTTAAAAAAGGTGGAAGGCATACACTGAGAAGTGCATTCTTGAGCAGGCAGACTCAAGCTACTAAACAAAAAAACTCCAAGACGGCAACTTCATTCCCAAGACTGCTTACGTCACTTGCAAAAAAACTGACATTTGTTCCTAGTCTACCTATTTATTGCCAACATGGAGTAGACCATGGATGCAATGCTTATTCTGATCATGCTTCCTATAAAATACTGTATTTTACTTTAGTAAAAATTGAATACAGGCACATCTATACCGTCACCATCACAATGTAATGGTCTGTGCTGAATTAATGTTTGATTTTGATGACTCATATCAGATTCATAGCAGGAGCACCGCCCTAGGGGGTGACTGAGTTATAGCCATTGTATGCAGCTGCAATCATTGACAATCAAGCATAGTTTGCAGAACAGTAACACTGACGTTGAAGATGTATGGAAATGCACTGGAATTACACCAGATGGTGATGCAAGCCAAGCCTGGCAGGAACACTTAGGGGTACCTCTGCTAATACCATCAGTTTCATTTCATTTCATTGTCACATATATTTCATTATATGTGAAAGTCCAAGGACTTTATTTCAACCACAGGACCAAACTGTATGGTTTTGCCAGACAGTAGGACAGACTCACTTGGCATCACTTGAAAAGTGTCAAAGGATATAGAGTAAGTAAACCCATAATATCCTCAAAGGCACCTCACTGTAAGACAGTGCAGCATGATTTCACACTGATGTAGGTAAGGCAGTATAAAATCCTGCCAATGATAAGGTAATGTAGTGTCACCAGTACATAGCCAGTAGAGATCAACCCCTTGTGAATCGTACCAGGCTGACCTCAACCAGCTACATCAAGGTACAAAATACCTGCTTCTTGTCTCCACAAGGATTCTACATTTAGGCAGATACCTCACAACAGCAATCTTGATATAAAACACTTTTTTTTTTCAGTGAAGATAGAATCTTAGCAAAAATGAGAAAAAGGCACATCATGTTTAAAGAGTAATGAGTGTACAACACAGTCCAAACGTAAATGAGGTTAGGTCTACTTCAGTCAACTGCATTGTGCAGAAAAAGACAAAACTGGAATTTCTCCCTTTATATTTCAAAAAATTTCTAAGACCAGCAAAATTTACAGGAGAAAATGTCAAACAAATTGGCTTCACAGATAGAAAGAGCCATATGATTTCTTTGTGTTTACAACACTGAGTCTTCTGCTGCAAGAGTTAATGTGCTTTGTGAAAGTTACTATGGCATGGCTTATAAGCTTCAGCAATATGTGGTGGCAGTTCAGATTTCATGACAGAATGCTAACTTATCTCTGATACTGAAAAAACTAATGAGGTGGTACATAGTTGCAGAATGGTGTTACATGCAGAGATATGCAGGGTTTTTGGTTTTTCATTATCTGTGTAACTGTATAGACGTAAAAGTAATGAAAACCCAAAACAGGCAGCAAAAGCTTAAGGCTTTAAAGCTGGAATAGAATTGTGTCAGTGTTTTCTAAGGGAAATATGATAAATCTAAGCAATCTCAGAAAAAGCTCCCAATGCTCACACTAGAGTTTTCTGCTGGGTCTAAGGTCTCATGGGTAGCGCTTAGGTGAAGATTACAATTAAGCTAACACAGGCAATTTATTCTCATGCTGGTTTTATTCAAGTTGAGGCAATGGCATAATGTTAAGCAGTCTTAAGGATTCTCTTTGTTATGCTTGTTGCCTATGGCTTTTAATTGAAGGTGCTATCACAGCATCCCTATCAGATGCCAAATGTCATGAGTAGTAGCAAGCAGGAGCACACAGTGCAGAGGGCTCTCCTGACCCCCAACTATCTTTACTGAGGACAGCAGGATATAAGATATAACACTTTTCAGTAGCTAGAGGCTTACTGAAATGAATTTCCACAATACTGAATACAACTAAGGCTGGTATTTAGCACTAGGACATGAAAATGTTAAATAATACCAAGCATGAGACCATGAATGCAGAGTGTTTTTTAATGTGGTCACCTCTGATCCAAAGAATGGAAGTTCTAAAATTGGGAATTACTTCTGTGATATACTTATGACAGATAAATACCACAGATGACAACAAGAAGTATTTTGTCTGGAGGTGATCTGCACCATCCATAAAGCTTCAGCAGGCACTGAATGAAACGGCTCTGCTGAAAAGTGCTCAGCACACTGCTTTGAAGAAGTAGACTCAAGGATCACTGACAATCTGTATATCACAACAGCACTGCCAGTTTTCTTATTAAAGAATAAGTTTTCCTACAAGTTCAGTCATCTTTAAACCATTTTGAAATGTAAAGATATATGAATGTTTTCATCTCTCCTCCCAATCTCCCTTTCAAATTGCTGAATTCAAGAAGCACTATCCAGTTACTGAGTTGCAATATCCGCTCTTCTGCTTTGTGATTTACATTTTTTGTTCTTATTTTCAGAGACAATTTTCTATCATAAGTCTGTGAGATAGCACACCTATTACAAATTGTGAATGCATTATGCCATGTATGAGAAAAGTATGAATGACTGAATAAAAAGAAAAAAAGTGAACATGTAAAACATATATGAAATAATTATTTTGTCTACTTGTTTTAACTACAAAACATATAGGATGGCTTCCCATAGTATGCTGCTATCCAGATATGCTTCCAAATGTTTAAAATCCTCGAATCTTAAAGAGGATGGTTCATTAAAAGTCTTTGTGTGGACATAAGCAATGTGTGGTTATGAGTAGAGAGTACTACAATAGACTGTAAATAAAATGTGCCACTTCTGCACTGTGATACTATTTATTTGAGAGGAAAACTCAGATTTCTAATATGTGGATAAATATGTTTTACAGAAAAAAGCATGCTTGGAGAATAAAGAAGAGATTAAAAAGAGAAACTTGAAAGGACAAAGACAGTATCTCATAAAAGAAAGAGATGTATTTAAGCATCAGCCAAATGACACTATTTTTCATACCATTTATAGTGGAAGCTTGAAGACTAAAATACTTCACAAGCCATTAGTTTCTTGGTACTCTGTGACAGATTAGAATATTTCTTAATCAACTGCTAAAGCACAGAAGAAAGCCAAAGCCTAGAATCAGCAAAGCTGAGTGATACTGAAATCCAGGGATGTTCAGTGGAGATGCTATCAATAGACACATGACAGAACCATAGAACTGCATCAGTTTCTCAAACCTCTCAAAAAGCACCTATGCTTTTGCCCATTTCTTAGTCCAGAATTTGAAAAATCACACTAAGAAAGAAAAGTTCTGATTTGTACTCAGGGAAGCAGATCAAAACCAAGAGAATGTTACAAAACACAAATTACTTACTGAAGGTTCTGGACCGCCCATTTGCCCAGATGCAGTTTGAAAGCCTACACGGCACACCCAGAAGTGGTCCTGCCCTACTGGCTAAATACTTTGGGCTGCATGAGGTTTGTTGCAAGGCATTAACCCTACAGCAAGAACGAAGAATAACAAAATTAAATGTATTTAGTCTCATTCACATTACCATCTCATTCACACAGAATTGACATTCACCAAATTCATACAAATAGTCACCTACAGCTCGATTGTCCACCCAGACTGTACCAGTGCTCTCAACAGAATGAGCATCAGAAGCCAAGACTAACAGGATTGGAGTGGCCTCCCTCCACTATATCCATGCTTCTCATCTGTTACCCCACTATAGAAAAATATTGCCATTTTTAAGTTTGAGGAAGAAAAGAGATGTTGTAAAATAAAAATAAAACGCCAATCATAGCAGTGGATCACCATGCATATCTTGTCTCATTTTGTACTATTGTTGATTGACAACCTGGTGCTCCTGTAGCATACAAAGGCAAAAAATCAGGCATTCATTTCAAATTGAAATGTTTGACAGATGCAACAGCTTTCTGCAATGAAACTGATGAAATCTCAAATAGCAAAGTCCATCTCCTGTACAGCAGAGAGATTCAATTTCATCAGGCAACGTTTACTGTCCTTAGCAGATGCAGATTTAATTTGGGGGGAGGGGTGTTGTTTGCTTGGTTGCTTGTTTTTGTTTGGTTGGGGGTTTTGTTGGTTTTGTTTGTTCCTTATTTATCTGGCAGTAGTTAAAAATACAGGAGATGACTAGAGCTTTGCAAGTGGTACACAGCCTACCTCCTGCTGCTCTGGATGCTGCAGACTTCAACAGGATTTGTGTTTCAGAGTACCGTTGTCACAAACTGAAGGCAATTTCAAATTCTCTTAGTGGTAACACTAGCATCTCACTGATATTTTGACCTGTATCTTTGTAATGGGGAAAGTGAAAGAGTCTGAAAACTGACTGAAAATTCATACTGCTATAGACACATACCCTTTTCCAGAGAGGTAAAAGAAACATTTTTACACTATAATGTGAATGGCCTGTACTAAGGTTCACAGAACAAGGTACCAAGGAACATGCAGAGCTGAGGAAAACCAGAAATACTCAGAACAGCACCACAACAAAATAACTGATGTTTCATTGCACTGTCTTACTGAAACAGATAGCTGATGGCCAGATACTGATTTAATAAAAAGTCATTAAGAATCTTTCTGCTAATTTGGAAGCCTTTGAATTTGAGCCATAATCTAAAGAAGTTCCCAAAGGCAACTGTGCACATATATTTTTGTGCCCACATGCTCTATTCAAATAGTAACTTAAAGAAATACATAACCTTAAAGCCCTTCTCTTGACCTCAGTGAGAAAAATGGACTGGATGATGCTCTTCAGCAGGAAAGTGAAGAATATGGTTCATTCTATATTACACTCTTCACTGGACATGGGATACATCTCACCAAGCTGTGCTGCTCAGCTTTGACAACCAGCTTAAAGCACCATATTTTCTTTAGGGTGGAGTAAATCACAAACCCACTGAAGCAGATTAGATTTGTTATACAATCAGAAGTCAGACAAGATGAATCCTACCATAGTGTCAACAGAAGCAAAATGCACTGTGTGTGCAGGCACTACCAGCTAAGCGTACTGGTGAAAACTGTACAAATGACACTTTCTGTGAACAGCACTTACAGAAATAAGGCTAGATTCACCATCAGAAGCTGATCACCTGAAGCAATCATGATGTTCAAGTATATTCATTACATGTTGGAATAACAATATTCCCAAAACCTATCGCACCAAATGGAAAGCCACTAAACATTTTCAGGTTGTGCATCCTGTCAACATAGGAAGGAGGTGTTCGCTTAAAATTCATTAGTCTGCACCCTTCTCTGGAGCTCCTGGATCCCTGAGTGTACACCCAAACTTTTGTGAAAGCTTTCTTCCAAAAAATTCTGGTAAGAGAAGATAGACTTCAGTGGTCAAAGCACGTCACGTGAAGTTTCAGCACAGCAGCTACAGAGGTTCATTACATGTTTGTCGTACATAGACACATACGCATCCTACAGAACCTTTACAACAGAAAGACAATTTTTTCCACAACTTTATGTGTTTTGAAGGAGACAGATATTTCCATCTAGCAGGCTTAGCCATTTAAGAGATACCACTGCTGGCTACCAATCAATTAGATTGGCTGAAAGAATAGCAAATACCTTTCATAATCGAAGCATGGTCTTCCTCTTGACTTTTTCAGTGTTTTAAAGTATGACCTTAAAAGGCATAGGCTAAACTAGTTAATTTGATAAAAAGTATTGTACAGGCTGATATTCAACACTTTTTAATGATTAAGAAAACCAAATAGAGAGTTTTCTTACTAGTAACACATGAAAGCGTAGATGGTACTAAGAACATCATCCAGAACTACAAATGAAGCATCTGACAATTTAACTGGAAGGAATGAGGGCAAAGAACAAATATCAGTTTCAGGCTACAAAGTGTTTTATAAATCAATATCAACAGCGATTCTCTTTCAGCTATCAGCCAGTGAGAATATCTGATTTCCTTTTCTGGACTGGGAAGAGGTTGTTATTTTAAAACTCTGCCTTTCTGCAAACCTCAGGGAGGAAACAAAGGAAGGAAGAAAAATCTGACAGCTGATCCTTCCCATTTTATCAAATTCAGCTCAAAATAAAATTATTTTTAATTCACTCCTGATTAATTTTACATATTTTTAGATTTTGAAAATGTTATCTCAACATCATCCTATTGCTTTTATAAAGAAGTTAACATTAGAAAGAGCTGCAGATGGAATAAATCAGCAGATTTATCCCAGCTTGGATTCAACTTCAAATGATGAACTGTTATTCTAGAAAAAGGCTCTTTATAGTCCTCTTGTAACAGGAAGTGTTCTTCTTCCAGACCAACTCTCGAGTAATAACACCAATATTTGTGAACAATAAGTTCAGTGTGACATATCACAAAAGAAATGGCAAAAACTACAACATCAGGTTATAGGAAACTACACATTCTACACACCAAGAAATCCTGACAAATGAAGAATTACAAAATTTTCTCTCTGTGCAACAGAAGATCCAGGACAACCCATGCCAAGACTTTAAAAGAAATCTCCCACCCCTACCCAAAAGAAAAAAGAAGCAAAGAAAGGGCAACTTTTGAGACTGGTACAATTTAGACACCTCAGTATGATTACAAATCAGATTTTTAACTACCTTACTCTGTTTCACATATAATTCACAGAATACACAAAACCCAAAAATCAAATTGGGAATGAAGGCCAAATCATTCCAAGATTTGAAAGTTCAGATACTTTTAGCAAGATCAACATGAATTTTGTACAAAAATTGTAGCGGCCTTTATGTTTTCCTGAAACCCAGTGGTCCCAGGAATAATACACACAGGGCTACAATAATGTTTCTGTTCAAAACAATTTGGTTTTTTATTTCAAGTTTACATATTTCTCAACGAATTAAAAAGTAGCAATATTAAGGTGTCTCCTGTCAGAAATAGCTATTTCTGCTTCAAGAGAGAGTTTATAGATAACTAGAAAATAATCCATTACAAGAAAATTATTGCAACTCCATTAGGAGGAACTTTTTTTTTTAATGGTGTTTTAATTATAAGGGAATGACTAACATGCATTTTGTGTCTAGACTAGCACTTAAAATTTCAGTTAGGTAAGATGCTAAAGTCCCTTATGTAGCAAACTTCTTTCTAAAATACAGAAATGAACAAAAGATGTTCTCTTCTCCCTACACTTCGGTAAAATATGATAGCATCTATTCATCTCTTATCTACAGTCTGTTAAATCTTTCACTCAATGGAATGTTATCTCATGTAAACCAGAAATAACTGCCCACATAAGTATATGGGGATAAATCATTTTACATACATTGTGCCCCAGGTTAGGAAGCCAAAGATAATAAAAGAAGGGAAAAATACTACATGATTCCGTGTACATTTTTTTTCTTCAACAAAGACGTGGACATTACAGAATGCATGCAACATGGCTATACATGAATAGCAACTGAGGAAACTTACGAGGCTAGGTTTTACAGACCACCATGATGCTCTGCGAAAGAAGTGACACCAAAAATTCAGGTATCACCTGCAATTCCTTATAGATCTTTCAGAACACTATGTCCATTTTGTCAGTTAAATCCTGTAGGTTCAACGCAATTAAATGGTAGAGTAAGAAGATAAAGCATCTCCTGAACTAAACCTGAACTCAGCTATTCTTGGAGAGAAATTGCCACAGGCATTATGTATCTTGCCCTTGGACAGTATTTATCAAGGCAAACAACATTGCAAAAGCAAGGATCCTAGACTTGATGGAGCAAAATTACTCAGGACTTGAAACCTGCACTTCAGACAGGTAAACTGTGCTTGTAAAGAGTTGCTGAATGTAAATGGGTCACAGTTTTCATATCTTTAGCATCTGTTGTTTATACCCAAGAAAGCACATCAGGGGCAAGAAAATTAATTCCCCAATTGCTGTCAACTGCGTTAGGGAACAGCAATAAATAGCTTACTGTAAGCCTCTAGCTACAATAAAATTGCTGTCAATAAAGTGTGCCTGATATGGTTTTGCTGTGCTAGAAGAAGAGATTCTTTGGAAGTGAAAATCTGAAATGAAAACTGAAGATCCTCCCTTGTTCCTATATACAAAAGAACATTATCACAAAATTGCAATAGCATAAAACTCTCACGACCCAGCTCTCACTCATGTGTGTGGCACAAATTTCTTAGCATATGTGAAACTTTGGCTTTGAATAGTCGGGACAGATGAGAATCCAGTGATTCTGATAAAAATCTTTTGCACAGAAAACATTTAAAGAGAAATGAAGATTACTAAGCTTTTACTGTCTCATCTGTATACACAAAATATTCCCTACTCTAGTTCCTAGCATGTCTACAGTCACTACTGAAAATGGTATTATAGCTTAGGGTTATGTTCAGATTTCCATTATAACTCCCAGTTTTCACATGCTCTTAACTTTCTGAAAAATTCTTCTTTTCAGCTGAAATTTTCCATGCTTGGTCTCAGCTCAAAGATGAATTTCTTTAGACAGTTGAGCAAAATCTGTTAACCTATTTTTCAGTTATACAACAATACAAAGATACACTGTACATTATCATCATTTCTAATATTTTAGTATAGATACATAAATCTACAGAACTAGAAAACAATTGAATTTTACATGCAGACACTTTTCCAGATGACTAGTCCTCACCCAATACTAATATCCATGCTAACACATAAACCAAACTAAGCATACAAAAGAATGTATATATTTTTTATTTATACTAAGTGATGAAACAAGGCCACTAAAAATAATACTGCACACAGAATTGTGGAATGCTATGGTTACAGAATTTTAATATTTGCAGGTGACGTAAGCTCTGCACTGCTGTTCCAATGCAGATTTCCATCAACTTATGCACCTTGAAATTGCCACTCTCAGCGTATCAAATTAAGAGTCATTAATGTTTTCAGCTTTTCTTTTTTCTTACATAAACTCCAAACTTACAAATTTAAACACTCCAGAGTAAGATAACATCAATTAGATTTGGCACATAAAGCTTAAGTGATGTGCATTGATCAGCAGGAGCCTGGCTACTTGTTCCTTGATCAGGCAAGAAGTCCTTTGGCTGAAAAAGGAATAAAGCAACCTCCACAGAGCTTATGTTATTGAGTAGAAGATTAAAAATATACTTAATGTATGGAATGTATTTAATGTGTCATTCAAGCACCAAATCCTTAACTTCTGCCTCTAGAGAACGGAAATACAAGGACACTATTAACATATATTCAGCTTTCCTGAATCTACTAGAACTGTGCACATTTCCAAAATTTCCAAATTATCATCTTGATTCAGAAAAGTGCTTATAGTGTGCTTACAACTCCTTCTTGAAGACAGCATCTCAAGTCACTTGGACTTTAAGTATCTGCTTCAGTTGTACCACATTAAATGAAATTTAAGCACATGTCTAAATGCATTTTGATTGGGAACGAAGACTGAAGGTTTTGGCCATAACCTGTATTGATACACATTTTTAAACCTGTGTTATTTGTCACTGCTGTGCTTTAAATCTGATTAAATGAAGTTGTTATAATTTAAAATTGGGATAACCAGAGTAAATTTGCTCTAATTTCTTTTATTATTTAATCTATTGTTAATCTAATGACATTGAGTAGGAGTTTTTGTCTGTTTATTTGCTTTTCAAAAGAGGTCTTTCACATAAAAGAATACAACATGTCGTCTTCTGCTGTATTTCTATGTAGCTGTTTGGTGTAATGACTTACTAATTTGAAGCGCATTTTAAAGTTCAATCAAATACTGAAAAGAACACTGATTGAGAAGCCTGCATAGATTTCAGTATTCTTTATGAGTCATAACACTGATTTTGGAAGCTTAGCTATATAAGCTGGTGGTATGCAACATCCTTTCCATACTACTAATTATGTGAATTAGCATTTAGAACAATCCCAAGTTCAAGTATTCAAAAATGCTCTTTTCAGAGCATCCACCAGGTTACTGCAAGATAGGCACTTGAAGGAGACTTTGGTTTTCATACTGGGTACTTGTGAAACATCAGTCTGTACAGTTCAAAGTCACATGAAAAACTTAAACTCAAAATTTCCACTAAATTTATTGATGATTGCACAGAATTGCCCACCCCCACCCCCACCCCAAAAAACAAACAAACAAAAAAAACCACACAACCAAAAAAAACCCCACAAAACCCCCCCAAAAAAGCTAAGAATTTTTTAATTGAACAATACATTTTTAATTCTAAAAGCTTTTAGATTTAAGACCTAGTTCTAAAAGATTTCTAGGGCCACATGCCCATCAAAAGTAACAGGATTTTGCTTGAATGAAGTCCAAGTGCTGACATAGGTCTCAGCTCTTTGCTAATATTAATGTATTTGCAAGACACACTGTGTGCGTTTACCTTGAACTAAAGAAACTGTAAGCAAAGGTGGAGGATGCTTGTATTGCCTAGACATATATTTATCCTATATTTCATCTTTCTCTCTCTTGACATCATCCACATCAATACCCATGTTCTATGCAAAACACATCAAGTTACTGAAAGTATATGTAACTTAACACTAGGTGCAGAGAAATTAGTTATGTAAAACCTGAAGAAAACAGTACAATGGCACAGAACTAAGCATCTCTTCCTAAAGGACTTTGTAAATTTTTTTTCAGATGCTGTGGCAGTAGTACGCACTACTATTCAGTAAGATCTTTAAATCTGAAGATGTTACTTGAAAGCCATATTCTATCACAAATCTAAAAAAAAAAAAAAAATACCTATGACAGTGTGTTTCACTCCCATGCCAATGAATATTAGCTAAGATGCATCTTAATTTCAGGAATTACAGACAGAAGAATAGGAAGACTGCTGATGATTACTACCATTGACGGTTATACCACTCTAGCCAAAATTGATGAGGAGGCATAAAAACATTACATCCTGTAACCCTCACCACTGGGAGAAAAAAACCAAGAACACTATCTTGTTCCCCACAGAATAAAAATACACAAGCTCAGATTAGGTAGGTGTCTACATAAGAAAGAGTTACACTTTCATTTACATGTAATAATACAGCTTTTTCAGAGAGCAATCCAAATCATGAGTATCTGCTGACTTGAAAAGGGAAGACCTCAGTGAAATTTGAATCAGGTCCATATATAGTTATGATTGCACACATTATTAAATGGAGACCAGTGTATTTAATATAATGAACATAGGTAAATCTGGAAATACTGCCAGTTATTTTTGTATGGGTGTGGTAGTTTTTGCCCTCTCATGCTCAGTTTTGCCAGGCAGATCTTACACATTCTGTCAGGTTAAAAATTTTGGATGTCCCAACTGACTCTATATACTACAGGGAATTAAATCTGAGTTTTCTATTAGAGTTTGGAATGCTAATTTAGGCCTAAATTAAAATAATCTCAGAACAGAAAAGGAATGTGTGGTTTGGGGGGATTTCGTTTTGCAACTAAAACTGAGGAGAAAACTTCAGACAAGTAAGCACAGACTATGCTGAGCTCTTCTATAAATTTTTGGCTGATTTTTTAATTTTTTTTTTAAACTTACGCTGACAGTGAGTGTACAGTGCTGTGAGATGGCTTGGGGAGTATACCCTTCTTTAAAGTGAGATTAGGGGGTTGTGAGATTCTTCTGTGGTGTTTACAGTGTCTCGTAAGAAGGAGTTGTGTCAGAGCAGTTACTTTGGCAGAACTGCCTCCAAAGTGCTTGCTTTATTCTTAGCATCTTGTCAGTGTGACACCTTACAGACACCCAAAGCCAAGACACACTTCTGGGAACGGCACATTCATCTCAGATAAGGCTAATGCAACAGCAAGACGATGACTTCGACCTGAACTTGGCTACCGTCAAAACCGCTTTGCAAAGACAAGCCTAAATGTGTCTCGCTCGGTTCCCTAGCATCCGTATCCCCGATAAATTCAGACAAACCACTATCACTTGGAGGGTACTGCTCCTGAAAGGAACACGGATGCGACTCCCAACACCGACCGAGCCTCTGCGGCGACGGAGCCCCGAGGAGGCCGCCTCGCCGAGACGCCAAGTTGGCCAGGGCCCGCTCCGGCACGGCCCTCATTACATAAAGAGATCTTTGGCAGGGACGTCGGCCCGGCCCTTCCCGCGCTCTGGCCTGGCCCCCTCACCCCCCTCGGCCCCCTCAGTGTCCTTACTCCCCTCAGTCCCCTCAGTCCCCTCAGCCCCCTCAGCCCTCGGTCCCTCACTCTCCGCAGGGCTGGCGCGGGGCCAGCGCGCGCCGCGCGGTGCCTTGGCG
>JAHLSL010000023.1:4285113-4295343 GCA_025920805.1 Petroica traversi
ATCCAGCTAGCCACTAAGAATGATTACTTTACTGATAGATACAGGAAGAGCGGAGCGATGGCCGTGGGGCCGTGCCCGGCGCCGCGCAGGTTCGGAGAGAAGCGCCTGCCCCGGCCCGCCTTCGCCCGGTTCGGCCTTATATTTAATACATATCCTTTCATCTATAATTCAGGCTGCTCTGACTCCAGCCCTGTCTCGGCTCCCATTTACGCCTGCACACCTTTCTCCTTCCCTTTCCCGAAGGGTCAGCCGAGACACTCGCCAAGGGAGGGAGAAAGCTACTCTGCTGGTTTGGGTTTTGTCTGCTTAAACATTGAACTGGAAAAGATTCCTCCTCTCTGTGGTTTGATAAATAATAAAAGTGATCGTTTCGCCTTCCCCATAAATGACACAGGTAAATTATCCAGCTAGCCACAAAGAAGCATCACATGCCTGGAAGACACTGTAATAAAATGCCAATGTATTACAATATGAGTGACCTCAAAAGTGTGACAAGAAGATGATTATAGTGCATTATCTATAGTGCATTATATGTAGTGCCTTTTTCAACGTTTTCTGAAGCATGAATGAACCTTCATTTGACTGTGCTTTTATTGCTAGCTTTTCTCAGCTTGAAGTTACAAGCTGTATGACAGAATCTGTGCAATTTAGTATGCCCAGGTATGCGGCTGTACTGGCTGCTGGTTCTGGTTAAGCCTTTCAAATATATATGCATAGAAAAAAAAAATGAAGATAACATCAGCATTTGCACATTTTTAGTGGATAGCATTGGTGAGCCAAGGATCAGAATTCTACCCTTAAAGATTTTACATTTTCAGATGCAGGCTCTTAGACTCCCATATGTGTCTGCACATCGGATGCACTGTTAACAAATGATGGAAGCTGCTTGTACCTCTCAGAGGTCAGTAATTTGCATGGCTTGGAATTGTGTGCTACATACTGATAAACGTACAATGTACATATCCTTGCAAGTCGTATGGATGCAGACACTGTTTGTGAACATTGCACATCCTGTAATCCCATGATGCGTAAAGATTAAACGCTCTCAGTTTTGCTGTGCTTTGTAGTTGTGTCCAAAATACTCTTGTTACAGATACACACAGAAAAAAAATTGATCCCGGTTTTGATGGCATCAAGTAACGTTAGAAAACGGAACTGGATCTAATAATAGTTTAAGAAAAATGTTCATTATGTAATACAGGAAGGATGGCTAGAGCCCCAGCATTGAAAGTCAAGCAAGTGACATGAAGGAGCAACCTTCCTGCCAAACCACTTAGAAAAAGAATTCTGTGAATGAATTAAGTATGCAGTTCTTTTGTCTTTTAAAATACAAAGCAGAACAGCCATTAATAAAGGAGATAATTAGAACTGCTAGCATTCTGTGTAATGCAGTCTGCTTCTGAAATACGGCATGTTTATGTATGCATTAATAATGCACACATTTTTCCTGACACCAGTCATATCACAGCAGTATGGCATCACAGACGTTTTATAGCCTCATTCTAGTAACATCACAGGCATATAACATTCTTATTCTAATCACACCATAGTCATTTCAATGTCACATTGTAGTCACAGCACATAGCCTGGTAATAATTATTTAACTTTATTGCTAAGCTGAATAGTTTTCTGTTTGCTCAGGGATGACTTAAACTTGTAGTCAGAACTGATTAGCACATGCTCATAAATGAGCTCTTTTCATGTACACAGGGTTAGACTCGTGAAAAGTTGGAAAGAGAAAAAAAAATCAGTGAACTAGTGTCTGTTGGACTTAAACCCAATGCAATCACAAGTCACAACAATAGCACATTTTTGCTGTTTTCTGAAGTAATTTTAGAAAGCCAACAATGTTTACATGTAGATCTGTCATGTTAATGTTTATGTGCTTGCTTTAAACTGCTGTAGTTCTTTCAGTTCTTACATTATTAACCTCATGGAAGAGGCAGGTCTTCAAACTGTTGTATTTGCACACCAGATTGTAAAACTGAGGCCCAGAGTACCAAAGGGGCTAGAACTGTTGCAACTGCTTCTAATAATGGTAGAAAAAGAACAGAATGGGCTGAATTCCTGAGCAGGAGCGGGAATCACCCAGTGCAGCATTAACACCACTCCTGCAATGTGAGGAATTGCTCTGAGACATGTTTCATGCTCATTTGAGTAGCCATGTTTGTCCTCTGGTAGATGCTTATTCCATCCCTCTTGTATTTGAGAAAACTGCAGTATTCCATGTACCCTCAAATGCAGCTGTGGTGCCATTATTTGTTTCTTAATAGTCGCCTTTCTTTACCATTATTAGGATTAGCCTTTTGTCTATGTATAGGAGCACTGGATTCCTAATCACATCACAGCTTATTAAAATGACTTCTGTATTATAACATACTAACTATTCATCCACATCATTGCTTGTTATCTTTGCCTCCATATTATTATGTATCAAATTCTTTTCCATATCATATTTGACTCAAATTCTAGCATGCTAGAAACTGACTCCAATTATTCTGTACTAGCTATAGTCAAATTGCACTAAATGGAATTGCTTACATTGTATCACAGTGGCTACGGGCTCACACAATGCATTATACATGAAACTGATTCACATTATGCTTAGCTAACTAAAGACTTTAATCTTGAAGTGTTGAGCATAAAATGCTATCATTCTTTACTGAACTGGCTCTGGTCACTTGATCATTTTGTACCTGGGATTGCCTCTTACAGGCTGTTATTATTAAAGCAAAATGGCTTTTCCTCTCCTGCAGTTCTACCACTTTCTGTGGAGAGCTGATTCATATGCTAATGAACAAGCTTTCTTATTTCATGGCAGAGCACTGCAACACTGGAATCTGACCTATGGTGCACCTATAGGATGTCCCCTTCAGTTCAGCATAGTGAAAAAATGCATTATAAAAATCCGCTTGTATGTTCGGATATCAGGTTATGTGCTAACTATTGTGCAATCCTTAATATTATCCCCAGAGGTCTTGTTTCTGAATGTTGCTTAAGTCATTAGGAAATGCGTCCTTGGTCCCATCTGCAGTAGAAAGTATTCAAGACTGTATTGCCAGTTTTGCTGAGGTCCCTCAGGGTGTTTCTGGTGTGGCTGTCCCTGGAAGAAGAGATTAGGAGTTTAGTGTGACAGGTAAAGAAGTAAAGACGCTCCCCGTTACAGATAGTTTTTAATTCATGAAGGAGTCCACCTCCACAGGGCAGGACACTCACTCTGCTCTGACTGGCACTGGCATTGCTGTGTCCTTGATTTCAGCTTCTACCACAATTCGATTTCACAGTAACCCCAGGAAACCCACTTCTTACAAGAAGCATTGGGCCAAAAAGCGATGCCTATTATCTGCTGCACTCCTAACCCCCAAAACTTCAGAGCATCTGTAAAGACAAGAGAGGAATGCCAGAGTCAGGAGCAGCATATGGAGAGAATTGTGAAGCCCATGTTTTCTTCATAGCCTTACAAGCATGTTACTCTTGCAACCCTGATGCTTTGGTCCAGATTTTGTACACCTAATGGTTTGTAATTCAGGAGTTTGTTCAGAGTTAACTTGTCTTCTTGGGTAGAAGGATTGGACCTGTAGTCTTTATTTACATAAATGAAATCAATAAAAGTGTTTTCAGTAATGTAAACCATACGTAAGTACAGCATTTGAGAAAGCCAGGTAATTGAATTATAAATTATATTTATTTAATATACACATTTTTGCAATTCCAAAATTTATTTAATTGCTTTTCAGTATGGTTGTGAGAGCTCTAGGAAAGGAAAAACACTTCAGTGTTTCAGTTATAGCTCAGGACTATATAATAATCTGTACTCTTAAATAAACAGCAATATCTAAGTCAGTTAATGATTAATAATTCAAGCCTATTGAGCTGCTGAGTTGGGGCAAGAGTTGCAGAATTGGGACCTTTTAATGTGTCTTTCTTCAGGAAAATAAACTCAGTCCCTGGATAATCAAATCACAAAAGGGGCAGGTGATGACCTTCATTCCATTTGAATGGCAGAACTAAATTTAAGTGAATTTGCCATTTTTTTTTGACTGACAAAGATTGCAAATGTCAGTTCATGGCTCTGAAGGGTCTACAAGTGCACAAGCTGAAAGCTGGCATTTTGCAGTGCCAGTGTTTAATCCCTGTCACTGTACAATACAAAAAGGTGCCCAACTACCATTAATTATTGCTGTTTACAGATTAATATTCAGGTTTGAATTGTTTACTTGAAAGTGTGTAGGGCTTCTTCCTCCTTTACAGAGCTTTAGCATCTATTTACTATAGTAATAAAAATCCATTTGGATATAGCTAAAAGAGAGTAATAAGTGTCATTTAAAATTCAATTATTGGACTACTTAGATGTAATTTCATGTGGCACAAAAAGAAAAAAAATGCTTAATTCTTTGCTATGCTCATGTTATTTGTTACAATGGAAGTACCTGATGAATCAGAACACAAAAGCAGATGCCAACCAATGTGCTTTTGTGTGAGGCAAAAATATTCCAGAACCTGCAAATAACCTGATGCCTTATTGATGCTTTATTGTTTAAAAAGAGTAGAAGGGAAAAGAAAGGAAGTCTAAAGGCTTTCAGACAAGAAAATTTCTGAAGAAAACTTTACTAAAGCATATTCCTTTCCACCAAAACACTAATGTAGATCTGATAGATGGAGTTATGCTCATGCAATGTTGACAGGATCAGAATGAGACCTCCTTCCCCCAAAACATGGAAGGAGACCTCCTTCAGGCATTGTCATAGTTTACCAAAACAGGCATTTTCTTTTTTTTCTTCTTTCAACCTATGACCTGCTCCTTGCTTGCACAGAAAAATAGAAAATGTTCAATTTAAATCAGTATATATACTCACATGAACTTGCATTAGTGAGATTGAGATCTTTACATCTGCATTTGGACCCAAATATCTTCTTTTTTTAGTCCTACTCTTCTGTCAGTCACGCCTCACCATTTACAAGGTAGTAAAGCTTCATTAAACCCTATGTCCTCTGGAGAATAAAAAAACCCAAACTTTTTTGACGTAGACAGAGCTTTATTTTTTAAATTACAAAGGCAGGCAGACAGATGACTAATTTCTGTTTAAAAGAATCATGCTGTTAGGATCACTTCTCATATCTAACACTTCTGTATTTCTTAACAGTTCGGGTTAAACCAAGACATCTATGGTTTTGAGGTTTTATCCCTTGGGAGTTGTATGGTTAGTGTTCTAGTGGTAGGAATCTTGCAAAAGTTACAGCCTTTCATTAAGCAGATGATGCCCATCTATTTGCCATGCATATGCACTGAAGGGAAGAGCACAAATTCCTGAACTGTATTCCTTTTCTGTGGCACAGTGTCATGGCTGAGATTTTCAAAGACCCTTTGTTCTTCAGGGCTCAAAAGCTGTAAAAGAGAAGGTGTGTGCCCTCCTCCTATGGGCAGCAGTACCCCAACTCTGTACATGCCACCATGTTCTGGGGAAGTACTTTGATGTAATTTTGTCTTTCTGGAGGCCAGTTCCTCTCTGAGCTCCTCTTTATATGGAAGCCAGAATTCTGCAGAGTGCTCATGCAGAGCTGAGCCTGAAAGAAAAGATTAATCCAAATGAAATTACTCTCACAAAAACAATGGGGAAAAATTGCAGGTCTGTGCTTGGTATGTATTCAGAAAATAGGAAATGTCACTAAATATCTTTCCTGTCATTTACATTCTGTTCAATATCCTAAAAATATTTAGATTTTAGACAAGAGAAAATATCTAAAAGACCGCAATATTACTTCTGCATAGATTTTCACTGTTCCATTTAGTGACTTTATTGTCCAGGTTTCTTAATGGACAGAAGATACTCAAAGTCTTAAAGTAAATACTGTGTTATCATGTATGTGGTAAGTCATAATGTAAGCAAAGTAAAAACTATACAGGTAATGGGGCATTATTTTCCCTTTTGGATACTTACTGGGCATTCGTAGAAAATAGTTTAGGGGAAGAATAAGTCAGTGTTTCATGGGTTTTCCTTCTTTATTACTAATAAATCACTGCTTCTGCTTCCCATGTTGACAAGCAGCAGATGTTTCAACACAAACTCCATCAAAGTTAGTCATTTTGTCCTCTCTCTTATCAATGTTTCTGTTGCTCTGAGGATGACGTGCATCAGAAAATAAGTAAGCACCTATCTATAGGGGCATCACTCAGTCATGCTTAGACAATTATCACTGCAAAACACACTTTAGACTGATCAATAAATGCTTTCCTTGTCAAATTTCTGGATGTCACAAGCAGCACCAAAGGAAGGGATCAGACCAGTGCAAAGCCTTGTCTAGACAGGTAGATTAGATTGCTTTTAGTCCTAGCAGAGGTAGGAGTGTGCCTCAGTGGTCTACAGCGAAGTCTAACAAGGCACCCATCACCCTTTTTCCTGCAATGGGGCTTGGGCAGACTCAGGTTGTGTGAGAAAGGAAAATCCCCCCTGTAAGGGAGGACACCTTATAATCTGAAAAATGCAATATTAGTAATAGCTTGGAAGTGCCACAGTTTTCCCCGGACAAAGTTTGTTCTGACATAGGCCAGAAAGTTGTTATTTTCAGATGGATTTGCAGGGATCAGTTCTTAGATTCCCTTTCATATCTCCGTCTTTCCCCTTTATCTTTTTAAAGCTTGGATAGACTGAAGGTCTTCTGTCTGATTCACTTATATCTGTGCTTGCAAACCTCAGGCCTGTGATGAGGAGAGGATACTTGTTTCCAAGACAGAATATTTTGAAAAACAGTAACTCAAGTTTAGTCACAGTCCTCTTTAGACATTCTTCTTCTCTGTAGAATATATCTATATAACTACTTGTCACTGAAGACGGTAAATCTGGGCAACAGAAAAAGAAACTTACAGATTTTCTTGGACTGAAACATCAGGTAAAATGCACATGATGCTAGAGAAAACACACATGAAGGTGTAATACAAAAATGATACATTTATCTAATTTCTGTAATTGTGACATCTTTTACTTTAAGGAATAGCAAACTATGTCAGTCATTGTAAAACCAGATCCACCCTCCATATGCTATTGCCATATCAGTGAGGAGTAGTAATTATAAACCTTTTTTTCTCCCCCACTGTTTCTGTGCTGTCAGTCCCACAAAACTCCTGTGCAATTCAGTTAACTTGATACACTGAACACTAGTCATTTCAAGAAACTGTGCTTCAGCTGCTGCTTGGTTTACATTCCTGTTCATCTGATTCTTGACTGAGAAATATAAGGAGTCTTACTGAAATATTAGTATTTGTTCTAACAGCCAGAGGACTTCAGGATCCAGTGAGACAACCAGTTGTATTCAGCATGCTTTTCATTACTGACAGAAATAATAGAAAAAGTACAAATCAAAACACTATGAAATTCTTATTGGCATGATTTGAGTTTTAGTGAACAAAGAGACTGTCTGCTAGCCCTAAAGACACATGCCTTGTAAAGATGGTACAGCTAGAATCTTACACACATACACTGCAAGAGAACAAACGGAATTGTAAGCTTTCAATTTTCTTCCCCATTAACTGTTTGATCTTGGATCTAAGTCTTCAAACATGAGTGAAAAATCTCCACTCCGTTGACAAAAGTGGTTTTGTCACTCCACTTTGGTCACTTTGGTGATAGCTCAGTGCCCTACACTTTCTCAATGGAACAACAATGCAGGCATTCCTCAGCCAGACCTATCTGTTGCTTTGAAACATTTAATGTAAAATACAGGAAGATAAAGGTTTTTGCCAAAGCTTGGATTCTTTGCCCATGATGCATCTATGGCTAATGAGTAATCTTTCTGTCTTGTTTAGTTTTTATTTATTAGTAGATACAAGCTTTCAATCAGCCTATAGAAGTTGAACTTAACTGGTTCTCTTGCAGAAGTTCATATGTTTCAGTTTTCTCAAAAGTGGAAATGAAAAAATTAGTCATGAAGCAGAATTCTGCTGTGCCTGAACACAATCTTTTAGGCATAAGAATCTAATTTCAAGATCAGAACCTGCATGTTTTAATAGTATTAAGAGGAGGTAATATTGAAAATACAGCTCCTCCCCACTAAATAGGAACAAGAGGCTCATTTTCGTAATTCTTTCTTGAATTACATTCTTTCAGTTAGCATTGCAAGTGATTATGTCATTGTTCCCACTTAAACTAAGGAACCTCTGATTTAAAGTGTGCGGTCACAAATTTTGTTCTTATTAACATTGCTACTGCTTTTTCTGATGTGCAGTAGATCTTACAAGATATTGGAAAATCTCTTAGAAGCTGTGTGGTTAAAAAATCCCAAAGTCCCAAAAATAGGTCTAAAAATATCTTAGTTTTCTCGAGTAAGTTATGGACAGTACCTAGGCATCTACCTCGCATTGCAATCTTAAAGTCTTAACTTGAATGTCATAAAATTGAAGGAAGTTTGTCCAGAATTTGCTTCCATTAGAATAGTTCAGAGAAACTGCATTTGTGCTTTTGTGGCTGTTCAAAAACCTCTTGGTCTGGCCCTGTCTCAGCAATGAACATCTCAAGCCATTTCAGGATCTACAAACAAGATCCTTTTCCTCTTCTCACTGGATAAAAGAGTGCATGCTTACAAAATCAAGCTTTGTGTAAAACATAGTGCATTTTGTTTTACTCTATTTTTAAGCACTACCATGAAATTTGTGTTTAATTAGTTTTAGTATTCCATTAGCCTAGAATGCACTTACTGGATTTTTGTCTTCAGAGATTCAAAATCACAACTCCTGTCTTCTGGAAGACCATCTTGGCCGTGTCTCCTGAGGATGCTGTTCACTTTGACAATATGATTAAGTCCCACTGTGGTGGGCTGTGTGTGTGTCTGTGTGTGTGTGTGTGTGCTGACTCCCAGGCATAGTGAACAAGACTGGAGTGTGAGTCTTGGCTTGCATTCTTTATTCCATCAATTGTGTACGTCCCATGAAACTGATTCAAGAATAGTGTCAGCAAGCCTGACCTTCTACAAGTAATCAATGAGTTGCAGGTTGTGCATGCTTGAGTCACACAGGACAAAGGAAAAAAAACCTTTCAGCTCTCCTCCTTCCTCAGAGAACTGTCTTGAAGTTCTAGCCTGAGATTCAAGTGCTCTCGGTGGCTTGTTTTCCACTTCTAAGAGGTCCGTAGCAGGTAATTCAAAAGCATTCCTGATAATAGTTGCTTTCAGTTCCCTAAACAGGGCTCTCTCGTTTTTTGAGAGAATCTGTCAGGAGGTGAATTGAATCTGTCAGGAGGTGCAAATTGAAAAGTTACATGTATGACTATATGCTCTCCATGTGCTTGTGGATAGATCACCATGCTAGTCAGTGTTTCTTCTTCTCTGACTGGTTTAAAGGAAAGAGTGGTCTCTCATTTCTGAAAGACAGCACTCTGTAATCCTGCACTCTAAAGGGAACCAAGGTGCTTTGGTCAGGGATATGCAATTTAAACATTTCCACTGCTATATGGCTTCCTGGAGCTTGAGCTAACCTCATTTATCTTAAATACCATAAAAATTACCCATACGCTTTACAAACTTTTATCTGCTGTGAACTGTGTTATTTGGAGGCACAAGGGGAGTTTCTGTTGGGGTTTTTTCATGTTTGTGGGGGTTTTGTTGGTTTATGGGTGTTTTTTTAAATTAAAGTGTCAGAGAATGTCTTCATTATCCTGATTAAAAAAAAAAAAACAGAATTAGGGATTAATTAATCTTTCATAAAGACATTTACATCTAAAAAGCAGCAACTGGTCTAATGATCTCAAATTTACTGTGCTACATTGCATGTAGATCATGGAACAAAGAATAGTTGGGGGGGAAGGGATTAATATTTATACAGTGTCATTTTTAAACAAAGGGATCCAGAATAATGAAGTATGTGTGCATGTAAGAAGGAGTTTCTGTAATTGGTAAGCATTCCTATGGTAGATTTTATGGCTTATGATGCAATGAAAACTATTTTAGTTGTATTTCAGAGAGCAGTCCTATTACGTGAAGGAAAAGTGCAAGGTGTTTTTTTGTCTTTTTTTTTTTTTTTTTTGGGCGGAGTGGGGCTTGGTGGCGGGGGGCGGTTAGCTTTTTCTATATTTATATAGATAAATATAGAAGCTGTGCTTGTTTTCTCTGCAGAGACCTGGGCTGCTCCATCCGGAGCGCGGCTCCGGGAATTCCTGCCGAGCGCGGCTCCCCCGGCGGGCGGCTCCGAACCGCAGTCAACAGCGGCATCTAGAGGCCGCTCGCCGGTACTGCAGGGCCGCC